>JAXQQM020074785.1:0-12572 GCA_034641835.2 Pinus albicaulis | reverse complement strand
AGCCAGATCCCAGTGTTGGCGAGAAATCAGGTCTCGCGGACAAGACCCAGGTTCAAGAGTTGTGGCCAACAAAGGGGTCCGGTGTAGTCTAGGAACACGCCGGCATTTTCACCCTGCTCAGGAGAGCAGTGCATCTCACCTGAGGCGTGCCGCAACCACATGCAAAAGGGGATGAGATCAAGGGCAAGGAACAAACCCGCAACTAAAGAAAGACGGTTCATCCATTCATATATAAAGTTATATGCGCAAGATTACTTAATAAGCATTGCAGACATTCATAAATAAAATTTTAAACCAGCGTAAACGCATTACATGCACATGAACACCTTATTGAGACAGCAACCTTCCATTGTATTAATCTCTTGGCCCAATACATGATTACATGGCAATCTTCCTGTTAGCTCACAAAGATGATACAGATGAATCTCAGAACAGAAGGGTAGAATAGAGAAGATAAGAAACCATATGAAGCACATGCATGAATCCTCCGCAGCTGCTCTGCGCGTCCTTCCTTGTCTCTGGCCTCACGACTTCTTCAGTATGCATTCAACTCTCAGCATTCAACAACCTTTTCAGCCGGGTGACTGTTATTTATTCACCCGCTTTCGCGACTATCAGCTCCTCTGCGTCTTCACTTCGGCTTCTCTCAGGTTCTCTTCTGATGTCTGCGTGTTCCACTTTCTATTTTCTGCTGTGTTTCCTTCATCTGCACTTATCTCCATTCTATCTCCAGCTATCGAGTGCTTCCGCGCCACCTTGATAGCTCCGCAACTCCTGGTCGTTGCGGCGCGGTCGCGGTTGCCATGTGTATTTATTCCGCAACTCAAAAAGGGTCAAAACTCAAAATGTCTTGGCCAAGATGTCAAAACTAAACAAAACAAGGGCCCCAACAGGCCCCGACCACAATTCCTTGACTCGTCCGCGAGTCAATCACAAATAACAGTTTCTATTTCCATTTCTCCGCTGGCACCCGTACTCTGCTCTGCTGTGCCTTCACCCTGCGCCCTTTCCTGCTGTGCTCCGCCACTTGGTTGTTCAAACAAGGGCCCCAACTCCGGGACCCGGCGAAGCGCTGTGTCTCTAAGCTCTGTGAAGGCCGCCACTGCTTGCTGCCATTCCTGCATAAGCAGGTCGGCTTCTTGAGAGATTCGGTTAGCGGCGGCTTCGTCTATGGGCGTCGTGGCAGCCCCGAACAACGTGGTGAGCTGGGCTTCAGCCTTGGCATCCAGCTGGTGCATAGCGTCAGCGTGGGTGCGAAGGGGCGGACGAATCTCCCGGATGACGTGCTTGGCCGCTGCCGATTCGGCCTCAGTCTGCTGCATGTGAAGTTCCAGCTCGTCTGACTGGGCGTAGAGATGATCTAACCTTGCTGGGTCCGTGGTCGCCTGAATGTCCCGGGCAATCTGTTGCAGCTGGGCAGCGATAGGCTGCGTCTTGACCGTTAGCGCGAGTGAGCACTCCTGCAGACTTTGCAGAAGGGCAGAAGTCGCGGCTGCAGTGGAATGGAGAGTTTCTTGTAGACTGACTGCCTGCGTCTGTTTGGCAGTCACCTGTCCTGAATGGTCAATGGGTGGATCTGGAAGGGTAGGCCGTGCGGCTAACGCCGCTTGGAGTTCTTGGTTCTCCCTGCAAACACTAGTGAAAACTTCACTGAGGTGGTGAGCCTGTAGTGCTATACTGTCCTCCTCTATACCAGCAGGGAGTGGGGCATAGTGAGCCCTTGCAGTGGGCCATACGCTGGAGAGCGCCTGAATAACAATGTTGGCCTGCTCCTGGAGGTTGGTCTTCTCCCGCAGCAACTGATTGCGCTGTTCAGTAAGCGCCGTGATTTGATTCCGCTGCTCGGTGCACCGCTGCTGTAGCTCTGTGTGAATCTGCTCGGCCTTGAGGGCCGCCCGCTGGATGAGCAGGTACAGCTGTGCGGGACTCCATTGTTCTGCATTTGTCGTGCTGGGTGTGCCCTGCTCTGGCATCTGTTCCTGCGAAGATTGGCCCCTAGCCGCTGGTCGGCCTGAAGTCTCTGGAGGATGGACCGGCGTCTGCTGCTGCACTGAAGTGGCCATCTCCGACTCCGGCCGGTCTTGCTGCGTGGTCTGCTCTGGAGGAGGGGCAGCCGAATCAGCCCCCCCATTCGTGAACCTGCTAGATATAGTAGCATGAGGGTCCGGGGCCGTGGCCACGGGGTCAACCGGTGGTACCACGGCTGCAGTACTGGAGGTGACTTCCACCCCGTGGTCACCTCCGAAAAGTTCTCGGATCAACGAATCTGACAGAGTGGCTGATGAGTTGGATGGATTGGGGGAGGTGGCAGGTGGTCGGCCGGTGGGAGCGGTGGACGGAGTGAAAGAAGTGGGAGGGAGGCGGAGGTTGAGGAACTCTGCCGGATCGATCAGAGGTTCCTCCGGAATCAAAGTTGCTGTGGGCGGAGTGGCTGGTGGATCATCCTCCGTAAGATCCACCACTGGATCTGTGACCGTAGTGCGGGCCCTTTTGGATGGAGGTGGGTCGGCGGAATCGGGTTCGGGGCCCGGTTCACCCATTGGTGTGATGAGGGGGGTGGCAGAAGTGAACAGGTTAGTGGGAATGGGGGAAATGAGGGGGGCGGTGTTGGAGGGACCACGAGACCGATTAATATGAAATTCAGCAAAAGAAGGAAATATAGGGGCACCACTTGAAGCAACCTGCGTGGCCACGTTGAATCGCTGTACCTGGTCGTTGAGGTGCTCGACGATCGGGACCAGCACTTCAGGCAGTGCCGGCGCGGTCGCAACTGCTTCTTGTGGAGGTTCCGCCGCAACCTGTGAGGACCCCGCTGCGCCGGTCGCGGCAGGCCGCTGTGCCGGCAGCATCCCCTCAAAATTATAGCCGGTGATCCCGTCGCGGACGTGCTTGACGACCCCCGGCCACGCAGAAACCTCTCGGTGAAAGGTGTCGTCATTCAGCTGGAACCGGAGGGGTGCCATATGAAATGTGGCGGCCGGCACACAAGTTGGCCGGATGAAGGTGTGCCTGTGGCTGACCCCAAACCACACCTGCTCACTGTACTCATCCAGCAAGTGCCTGGGCACCCGTTTCTGGTTGGCCACAACATCGATCATCATCCCGTACCACGCCCGGAACACTGCCGTGTTCACCTGTTTGGTGCTGGGATCCATGGACACCTGCCAGGGGGTGTATTTCATCGCCAGAGGCTGGCTTATGGTCGTCTCCGCCGGCTCCCGGATGGGAGGAAGGTGCCATTTCCACATGGCAAAGGCTAAGATCAAGTAGCCGTAAATGAAAGTGGTGGTACGCCTGTAATTTTCTTCGCAGGCCGCGAAGAGTTCCTTCAACACGAAAGAGCACCAGTTCAACTTGGCGCCCCGGGTGCAGTGCTCTGCAATGGAAATTGTGTCCAGGGTGCACTCGCCCTTCGTATAGTGGCGCATCGTCTTGCTAGCGATCAGGTAGCAAGCGAACCGGATTTCTGGTTTGTTGATCAGGTCAATTTTGGCACCTTTGCCACCCCGGCGAGTGCCATACTTGGTATACAGGTCGGCGTCGCCCGACTTCTGGGCGCGCTTAGAGGATGTCTGGCCAGCAGCGGAGACATCTGCACCGTTTTGGGACAGCCCTGTAAGCCGATGAATGTCTTCGGCATGAATTGGGATTTCTTCGTTGAGCCACAGGGACCCGTTCTGTACCCGACTGAGGAGGAACCGGGTGCATTGCAGAGCCGGTCCCGTAGTGCCGAAAACGGGAAGAGTCCTCAAATGCATCAAGGTCGACTGCTGCAGGCCCCTGAATTCTTCTCGCATCTGAATATGGGAGCTGCTGCCTGGCGTGTAATGGTGCTCCATGTAAGTCTGCCAATGGAGGTGGGGAAACTCAGCCGGGTCGGACAGGTTGGCGTCCATACATGCTGCATTGTCATACTTGCCGACCAGCGACTCTACGCGGTGAATCCTGCTGTCTAACGCTGGTTCAGGGACAGATACGATAGCCCTCGGCATCTTGGCGCGACGCTGGTAAACTTGGAGTGTTCTTCTGGAGTTCTCTGCTGGATACGGTGCGCTTCGATGCTGCAAATGCTCTGGAGACGCTGCAACTTCCAAATTGAACTGGTACGTCATTCTCGTGCTATTGATCTTCATGCAAATTATGGCATCCTCTGGCACGCGCGGAGTTGATGAGACTCCATAACGACAATTAATTCTTGCTATCCTTCGGGGCTGCGATAATCGTGCGATCAATCGCGTGCCTGTATGTAATCTGACAGTTGCTGACGGCGTCATGGGAAGAAGGGCGGACTCGACGGCTGAGGGAACTGCGGGTGATGGCAAATGATTACGGTACGATTACTGTCTATTATGGGAATTTATGAAAAAATCTGAGCGATCCTACGGACTGACAAAAGGACTGACGGAAATGACCTGGACTGACACTGGCGCGAGGATGGATCCTACGTGAACGACACACTGGACTGGCGCGGTGACATGCTGGACTGGCGCTGCGACACGCTGGACTGGCCAGCCCCGACCACAGTCGGTTGCGGTATGGTTACCGCAACTGACGGTTTATTTGACTGATTGCAAAGGAACGGAAAAGACTACCTACGCTCATCCCGGTTGCGGGAGAGTTATTCAACTACGCTACTCTACGGGTTCTCTCGGTTGCGAGAGTTATTAATGAAAAGTGAGAAGGTACCTACTCCTGGTAGGGTTTCAGGCGTGCGCCATTCACCCACCCAGGAAGAACTGTGCCGTCCAGCTGTGCCAACCGAACGGCGCCTGAGTCGCGGATCTCGATGACAAAGTACGGTCCCAACCAGTGCATCTGGAGCTTGCCTGGAAACTTCTGGAACCGGCTGTCGTACAAGAGAACTTTGCCGCCAACTTGGAAGGCCTTAGTTTTGATGTGGCGGTCGTGCCACGCTTTCTGCCTGGCCTTCTGAACCTTCTGGTGGAATTCCGCGAGGAATCGGGCCTCATCCAGCTCCTGTAGCTCCTGGAGGCGTTCCCGAAGTGATGCCTCTTCTGAGAATTGAAGGGACGTTGCGATCAAAAGACTGGGTACCGTGAACTCGGCGGGAATCACAGCTTCCCGGCCATACACCAACTGGAATGGTGTTTGGTTGGTCAAACGTTTCACTGTGGTCCGGTAAGCCCATAATGCCGCTGGTAGCCGCTCATCCCAGTCGTCCCGCTGAGTGTTGCAAATTTTAGTCAAACCCTTTTCAAGAATCTTATTGAAGGCTTCCACCGTACCATTGGCCTGTGGGTGGTATGGGCTGCTTTTATGATGCTGAATCATAAATGTGTCCATTAGTGACTTGACCGTGGCATTAATGAAATGCGTACCCTGATCGCTGGTTAAGCTCCGTGGGCAGCCAAAGCGGCTGATGATGTGTTCAAAGATGAACCGGGCAGCGGTCTCTGCCGAGCAGTCGCGTACCGCTGCTGCCTCAGCCCACCGTGTGAGGTAATCCATTGCGGTGATGATGTACCGGGCTTTGGAATGTCGAGCGATTGGTGCGATGGGGCCTACGAAATCAACAACCCACTTTTCAAACGGCCGCAGCACATGCACTGGGTGTAGCGGAAGCTCGTCCCGGTGCGAAGGCCTTCCCGTCCGCTGGCAAACATCGCAACGCTTCACATAGGCCTTACAGTCAGCATGTACCGTCGGCCACCACAGGCCAGCTTGAAGCACCTTCCTTGCGGTAGGTTTCGCGCCCACATGCCCCCCCGCAACACCACTGTGACATTCCCACATCACTGCTTCCCGTTCATGGTCAAGAACACACCTGCGCAACACCTCATCAAGCCCCAGTTTGTACAGCTGTCCCGCGATCAATTGGTAGTCGGCCGCCCGGACAACCAGGTGGTGTTTCTGAAGCGGGGTGTAATCCTCAGGGCACTGTCTCGTGGTCAGATACGTGGCAATGTCAGCCAGGTAATCTGGTACTGCTTCAACGCGGAAAAGGTCAGCATCCGGAAGCTGATCGTCCAACGGGCCTTCATTCTCTCCCGTCTCCAACCTGGACAAGTGATCGGGACCAACATTCAGCCTACCAAGCTTGACAATCACTTCAAACGTGAACTCCTGAAAAAGTAGAAGCCATCGACAGATTCTTCCTTCCAACATAGGCTTATTTACCAGATATTTCAATGCAGAATGGTCCGTGAAAAATGTAAATTTGCCGCCCAGAAGATAGTGGCGGAACTTCTGGAGAGAGTACACCATCGCCAACGCCTCCCGCTCGGTCGTGGTGTAATTCTTCTCCGCATTCGATAACCGTCGGCTGGCGAAGTATACCGGGTGGTCAATTGTCGTTTCCCCGGGTTGCGCCAATACAGCTCCAAGTGCAATTCCGGACGCATCAATGTGCACATGGAACTGCTTATCCCAGTCGGGATGAACAAGTATGGGTGTCGTCGCCAACTTCTCCTTCAATGTGTCGAGTGCCTTCCTGCACTCCGCCGTCCACTCAAACGCTTCTGACTTCCGCAACAGTTTCTCCAGAGGGGCCGTGATTTTGGCGTAGTTGCGGATAAACCGCCTGTAGTATCCTGTGTGCCCGAGCAGTGCCCGCAACTGTTTCACGGTCTCGGGGGCCTCCATGTGGACAATGACCGCGACCTTGGCGGGATCAACGCAGACCCCTTGCTTGCACACCACGTGACCCAAGAGTGTGCCGAATGGTACTGCAAAAATACATTTCTTCAAGTTCAAGGAAATCTGCAGCTGGCGACACCGGTCGAACATAACACGCAACAGGGAGGCGTGTTTCTTCAGCAGGCTGTAAACAGTCCAGTCGTCCATATAGACTTCCAGGAACTTATGAATGTACTCCCGGAAGGCAGCAATGACAATCCGGGAAAACACAGCTGGTGCGTTCTTCAGACCAAACGGCATAACGTGGTATGCGAATGATCCCCACTCAGTGGTGAATGTCGTCTTTTCTTTGTCTTCCTCGGCGATGCGCACCTGATGGTAGCCCGAAAACCCATCAGTGAAGGAATAAGCTTCGTTTCCCGTGACATGATCTAGAACTTCATCGCTGAAGGGAGTGGGAAACGGGTCGTGGATACAAGCATTATTCAAGCTCCGGTAGTCTACACAGACCCGGATCTCCGCTTTGTCCTTCTTGTTCTGGATGACAATCGGACTCACCCATTCCGCTTCTTCTATTGGAAAGATGAGACCTGCGGCCAGCATCTTGTCAATCTCCATCTTGACTTTCTCTTTGATACGTGGATTCAACCGGTAGGGTCGGTGCTTCACCGGCCTGGCCCCCGGTTTCAGTGTGATGCGCATCTCGCCCAGATCCCCCTTGATCCCCTTCAGGTCCGCAACTGATGACGGAAACAAATCTTCGTACTCCCGGAGGAGGCTGAAAATTTCTTTTGTCGTCTCCTCGTCCCAGTAATCTCCCACCGTTGCCAGCTTAGGTTTCTCCTCCGTTCCAATGTTCAGTTTCTTTGTCTTGAGCGGCTGTAAATGGACCCCTTCAGTCGTCGACTCTTCACTGATGCTCCGCTCTCCTTCCTTTTCGTCAAAATAGAGATGCATGAGGTCCTCCAAACTATCGTCCTCCGGATCGCCATCAATCCGATGACAGACCAACTCGCGTCTGACCTCAGGTCGTGACACAGCCGGGCCCTTATCGGGCTTAGGCTGGCGGAAAAACAAGACCTCCTTGATTGCCTGTAGGGCCTGAGACTCCTGTGCCGTCTCCCCTTCGAACGAGAATCTCAAAACAAACTTGTCCGCCACTGCCTGCCAAGAGCGGGTTTCTCGTTTCCGCTCTTCCTCCAGGTACCAGGCCTAGGGAATGGTGCCCAGGGAGTGGATAAACCTGTGGACCCACAACTCCTCAGGGTACCGGGTGCTATGCCACTGTTCTTCGCAGGCCCGCAAATGGTGTCGCGGGTCTGAATTCCCATGATACTTAAGCGTGTTGGCGGGTCCTTCATCCTCTTTAAAGCGTGCCCGCAGAGCATCCACCACACACTCCCATCGCAATAGGGTGTTGCGGTGATTTTTCCACCATCGAGCCGATGTTGACTGCAAGGCCACATCCAAAAGGGCCATCCGACTTTCAGCTGGGACCCGATCTTCCACCTTGGCAATAAAAGTATTGACTGCTTGCATGTTTGACAATGTGGGATATCCGCGGATCTCAGTCCCTACCCACCGGACCTGAGCGATGGAGGCACATCTCCGCGTGGTGGTCTCGTATCCCCCTTGCTGCCGGTCTTCCCAAGCGAGTTCGGATCCGAGCTCCGAGCTCTGTACACTCCGCCAACTGACAGAGCCAGTTGCGGTCGGGTTAATATAATCGTCCCGCTTCCCTGCAGTCATCTGATAGAGATGGTCCATTATCTGAGCATCCTCCCGATTGTCCACTATTTCTGTATATTGCGGGCCCTGATACGGGTCGAGAGGCTGGGTAACCCGTACCTCCCCATCCTCAAAGATCATCAGCTCCTTCTTGAGGTCAATGATGGCGTAATTCTCAAAAGCCCAATCAATGCCGAGTAAAGCAGGATAGGGATCCTTGTCGCCCATGATATCAATAACCTCAAAATCGGTGTATGTCTTCACCCCCGCAACGTCGACTTCGACTCCCTCGAGCCGGCCGATTGGCAAAATGCAGTACTGGTTCGCCATCCTGAGTTGGATTGGTGAGTGGGCTAGCCATGGCCTTCCAAGAGCCTCCCATGTCTTCCGTGGCAGTATATTGACGTCGGACCCCAAGTCCAACATGGTGTCGCTGATTTGGAAACCTGCAACCTGCGTGTTAAGCCGGAATTATTTGCCTGTTCGTTGCTTGTTCCGCTTGACACGTTGCACGTATTGAGGGATGTATTGAGGGCTAGCGTCCGCCGAATCTCTAGGTTCTGTGCGCCCCTGCAGCGCTCTGTCCAACGCGTGCTTGAGCTGCTGTCGCAGCACAGCGTTATCAACAATCCCGAGGAATAGCCGGAGCCAATCCTCGACCACCGTATCTGCGACGTTCTCCACACCGGATTCCGACCGCCTGGGCTCCTCCAACCCTCCCTCGTTGCGCAACTGGGTGAATGCCTCAACCGCCTCCTGGAAATACTTCTTCTGGACTTCGGGCCGGATCAACTTCTTTGGGGATGCTGGCTGAACCACTCGTGCTGGCTCCTTCTCGTGGGCATCATCTCCAGTCTTCTTTCCGCCCCGCGTTACTATCGCGACGTTCTGCATGTCAGGGGTTGCGGCACCTCGCGGTTCTGAGTTTATCAGATTCACTCCCCTCTACCGCACCCATTCTTCCCACTTCTTGATGAGCTCCGGACAGTCTTCTGTAGCATGGGTGTTGACCCGGCACTGGGAGCACCAGGGTCGTCGCGGAAGGGGACATTCTCGAGCCACATGACCCTCCTGGTCACAGTTGTAGCATTTGACCGGACCGCGTCCGCCTGTTCGGCCTCCCCGCATGCCGCCACCTCTTCCCCTTGGAGCCTCGTTCACCCTGTACGAGGGACGATCCAATCAATCCGCAAGTGCGTCAAGCGCCCTGCACTGCTCAGTGTTGTGAGTCGTAGACACACAGAATTCGCAGTATACATTATTCGGGACCGTGGAGTACTTCTGTAATATCGGGCACATCCGAGGAGGATGCCCCATCGTCCGGCAAATCTCACAGTACTCTGTGGTGGAGGACCCCGGTTGTGGTTGGAACGCCGCAAAGGTCTGTTGCGGTTGGTAGACTCCCTGCGGGTTCATCCCCGCACCACCCCCTGGTGGTGGACCTCCCTGGATAGCTGCGACCGAGGGTCCTGCTCCTGCGCCGCGCAACCGAGGACATTCGGTTGCGACGTGGCCCTCGACTAGACAATGTGTACACCAAACATTTGGTCGCGCTGGCCTCACCGGCTGAAGTTCCTTGAGATTTTCGGTCAAGCTGGCGATCTGGTGTTGCAGCCCTACCAAATAAGGGTCTTGCGGGGCCACCCCCCCCGATATTCCTGGGGGTAGCCCGCCATGGCTTCAATCTTCATGGCCTGCTCCAAAGCGTCCTGCAGATTATCAATCTTCTGCTGAGTGAGAGGGGTTCGTGTCAAGGGAAGCAGAGCCTTGATGAACTAGTCCCTCTGGTGGTTTGGATCGATCGGGTAGCTGAGTTTCCCGATCGCGTCCTTGAATCGCCGCATCAACTCCCACGCGGTCTCACCTTCCTTCTGCTTAATTTCCCACAGCTCTGACAAGCCCTGCTGGTCTGTCTGGGGAAGCTTGAATTCGCGGACAAAATCTCGCTTCACATCCGCAATTACAGGGTTGGGATGAGCCTCAGACCACTTGATAAACCAGCGCAGAGCCCTCTCTCTGAGCGTGGTTTGGAATTCTATTAACTTCCCTGCATCTGGCGTCTGGCGAGCCCTCCAGATGGCTTCGCACATATACCAGTGTTGTTCTACGTCGTCATTGCCCCGGCCAGAGAACTCTGGATACCGGGTGAAAGATCCAGCCATGTGTACTTGCGGAGAATTAACCAGGATAAAACCTCCCGGTCCTGGTTGCGTAACGGTCCCTCTAGGGAAAATACTACTACTAGTAACGCTGCTGCTACTGGGCGTTACCGACGCCGCTGAACTACTGTATGACTGACTTAATGCTTGTAACTGAATAAAAATATTTCTTAAAGGTTGATAAAGTACCAAGGGAAGGTCGGGATCCTGGCCATGCGGAAGGTGGGACGTAGGGCTGCCTGGAGGGGTGGGAGCCGTTTGATCTTGGAACATTTGCTGCATCACGCCGTGCCATTCATCATCGGAACTTTCTTCGGGCTGCATCTTTCCGTTATCTTCGCTAGTCGTTACTTCTCTTTCTCGCGTCGCTGGGCTCCCATGCACCCACTGCACTTCCACTGCTGTCCCGTCTTCTTTCCGGGTATCCAAACCCATAACTCCCGTCCTCTGAGGCGCCTCCTTCTGATTTTTCCTCTCGATCTCTCTTCTCTTCAAATATCTCATTACCCTTCTTCGCCACCTATCGGCGATCTGTGCCCGCCGATGCGCACGTAGCTCCCGCAACTTGCATGCGGCCTCAACGTCCATCCCCCGCTCCCCACTCTCACAGTCTACACAGCATCGGTCCCCTCAATCCTTCCCCCAGTACGGGTGGTTTACGCTTCCATACTCATTTTTTGGAATTCAATCAACCCTTCGTCCACCATCAGGGCTTTGATCCACAGCGGAATCTCCTTCAACAGCTTCCCCCTCAGCCCTGAGTGAAAAATAGCCTCGGCCTTCGAGAAGGATTGGTAGCACTCGGCAGCAAACTCCACAGCGTACCCTTCCAACGTGGTCCTTACCCAGAAATCCACTGCGCGGGTTAGTTCAGTATCTACCCGATGCAGTGCCACGAGGTCGTCGTGCGTCCACCTGCGGTTTATCTTCCACAAGCCTTCTTGGGGCAGCGTCGCTCGTAACCTCCGCAACCAATTGTAAAGGTCCGTAGGGAACCTTCCCCAGAAAATTTCGTACGTATCACTGGCTGAATCAGAGAAAAGAACGAGCTCCTTGATCGCCGCCTCCTTTTTCTTGGTCAGCTTTGCTTGCTGAGCAATGAACTGGTCAAGATGATCATCCCACCATCGCCGTATTGCTCCTTCAAAAATCCTCGATACCATGATCTAGATCCCCTTAGAACATGCAGGTCCCGGCAACGGAACCATTTGTTGGCGAGAAATCAGGTCTCGCGGACAAGACCCAGGTTCAAGAGTTGTGGCCAACAAAGGGGTCCGGTGTAGTCTAGGAACACGCCGGCATTTTCACCCTGCTCAGGAGAGCAGTGCGTCTCTCCCGAGGCGTGCCGCAACCACATGCAAAAGGGGATGAGATCAAGGGCAAGGAACAAACCCGCAACTAAAGAAAGACGGTTCATCCATTCATATATAAAGTTATATGCGCAAGATCACTTAATAAGCATTCAGACATTCATAAATAAAATTTTAAACCAGCATAAACGCATTACATGCACATGAACACCTTATTGAGACAACAACCTTCCATTGTATTAATCTCTTGGCCCAATACATGATTACATGGCAATCTTCCTGCTAGCTCACAAAGCTGATACAGATGAATCTCAGAACAGAAAGGTAGAATAGAGAAGATAAGAAACCATATGAAGAACATGCATGAATCCTCCGCAGCTGCTCTGCGCGTCCTTCCTTGTCTCTGGCCTCGCGACTTCTTCGCATGCAGCCCGAACCTCGCATTCAACCTTCAAAATCTTCACTCGGTGATCGTTATATATTTGCCCGCTCTCGTGACTACTTCGCCTTCGCGTCTTCACTTCGCCTCACCTTCTTCGATGTCCGCGTGTTCCACTTTCTATTTTCTTCGATGTGTTTCCTTCATCCGCACTTATCTCCATTCTATCTCTCCAGTTATCGAGTGCTTCCGCGCTAATTTTATAACGCAACTCCCCGGTAGTTGCGGCGCGGTCGCGTTGCCATGTGTATTTATTCCGCAACTCAAAAAGGGTCAAAACTCAAAAATGTCTTGGCCAAGATGTCAAAACTAAACAAAACAAGGGCCCCAACACTTAGG
>JAXQQM020070907.1:0-82716 GCA_034641835.2 Pinus albicaulis | reverse complement strand
ACCTTGTTAGCCACCCATATTTTTCAATTATAGCAGTTGGTGGCTAAATGTTCTTTGCAGCCTTCAAGAAACAAGTTTAAAATCCTGAAAATTGTTGGTACTTGAAGTCTGTTGATAAGAATCTAAAGACTGTTGGTTCTACATTCTCTCTCTCCTCTCTGCCTCTGATATACCATGAAAATCCTAACCAAAGTGTTGCTGCATCCTCCTCCTTTTTTCCTCTCCACTTCCTCCTTTTTCCTCATTTCCTCAACTCTCCTTTCCCCCATAAAAAACCCCATCAAACCCTTTATATCCCATGTCCCTCCATTAATCTCATTTCCTAAAGGTCAAAAACCCACTTTTTGATCTATCGGAGCCTTTCCCCTCTTGCAAAATTTATTCAAAAACCATAGAAAACATGCGTTTCTATGTGTTAAGCTTTAGCCCCTCAGGCTAAGCCCCTTTCTGTTCCTCCTTCCATATATCCTCACGCCGGAACCGCGTGCTAAACCCACCACGCGCTTAACCCTCAGAAATAATTCATTGCCCGAAAAACATTGAAAACCTTTGTAAAAGTAAAGTTGGGCTTGTTTTATTTTTCCTCCAAAGAAAATCAAAATTAAAACTCCGCCGTTGATCTGTCCCACGGATCAACGGTGCGGAGTGTCCCGTCATTTGGTGGACCCCTCCCCCTTTCCGCCGCGCTGTTTTCCTTTCCCACCGGTTTATGCCCGCACCACTTATCTTACGGAAACGGTTTTGTGCCGTCGGCCAGCGATCCCACACGCTGGCCGACACGTGTTCTCCACCTCACCCCCAAAACTGTCGTTCCGTGCCTTCTCCCCGCGCATTAAACCTCGTCCCATGGCCCCGCAGTGGGATTCGTCCCCGCCGTCGGATCTGGGCCCTCCCATCCGACGGTCCTCGATCATCTTTCCCGCTCGTCCTTTAACCGATTCGCTCGCCCGTTAATCTTGCCCCGGCGCGTTTAAAATCCAATCCCCGCCGTCGATCTCTGTAGATCGACGGTTTGCATCTCCTCTCCCGATTTCATTATATGGTCCACTTTCCTTCTCGTTGACCGTTTGATTTGCTCCCAACCGTTGATCGCAATACGATCAACGGTCCCGATCTCTCCGTCCGCCCGCACGCCCTCCGATGCAGTCTATCCATATAAACGCAGGATTTCCTCATTTTTCTTGTTTTTTGCAGGTTTTCAAAGGTTTTTCCTTCGTATTCTACGAAATTTGAAGGATGAGAGTGACGACTCCAATCCTCCCGATTTGTCCAAGGAATTGATCATACGGAGAAGAACGAAGATATTTACAAAGCTTCATGAGCTTTGGTCGCTGCATGTCCCTGCAAAGCTTGACGAAGGCCGCCAATATCAGAGCAGAGAAAGAGTAGCAGATTAAAGGTAGAATGAACCAGAGCAGTGGTTTTGTGAGAAGATTGGCGGGGATTACGGCTAAGACGGTTATCAAAAGCCTAATCCCCGGCTCAGAACACGGATTAAAGCAAAACCTAAAAGTGTTCGGCAGACAGATCGCCTCCACCGCCATACTTCGAGGCGAATTGATTCCTCAACCACCGCAGTGCCACCTATTGCCTCAGAAAGCTCAAACAGAGGATGAATTTATTGAACAGGATCAGATATTATGCCTCGAACAACCAAAGAAGTTATTACTGCACCAGATTTCAACGACAGAATGTTTGCAGAGTAACCCTAACAGTACGCAAAGCCTCAAAGGTCAATATAAGCTCTCTTCGAGCTTACTTTTTAAGTAGAAACACATTAATGCAATGTAACACCTGTAGAATTTCTTCATCGAACCTCTCGGGGTCAGGAAGACATTAATTCTGCATTGATTGTGTTTGAGATCTTTTAAAATAGATCTCACCTCCTCATCCTTCTATAAATACTTCAGTAGAAGATGAGTGAGGGGTTGGATTAGTTGGTTGTCAACGTAATTGCTGAAGCGTTGTAGCTATTTCTAAGTGGAAAATTCTTGACTGTAAATAGTGGTTTCATGGGCTCTTGGAGCTTTGCTTGTAACAGATAGGTTAGATTGTGAAAAGAGATGGATTAAAACATTGGATTTGAAGATTGTAACCGGTTTGAAGCAATCAATACAAGCTGATTTATGGGATCCTGGTCTATGCTGATGGTGATGTTATTCTCACTGTAACTTGTCATTTTATTTATGTTTTCAATTTGTTTCATTTTCCACTATAAAGAACAGTTTAAACAGTGTTAGAGTTTGCTATACACCAGTGACCTTCTCTGGCTGAAAAATCTTTATCCCAATGTTTTCTTCTCATTGTCTTATTTAGAAATTATTTAATTCAGTCTAAGTACAGAGATGCTGGCATTCCCTCATCTTTTCGTCACTGCTGAATGTTATTTTTAAATGTTACTTTCATATATGTTGTGTAAGGAATGAATTGAGGAAATCAAAGGTTAGCCCTGAGTCCCTTTCTTGTTTGCTCAACTATTTGTCTGTTTCCCTTAGGATGTGTCAAAAGCTGAATAGTTTCAAAGCACTTATCAGATCTTGGGCCATTCTGTGTTATCTTGGTGATTGTCTTAGAAAGTAACTAAGTAAAGGAGAAATAAGATGAGGAGAAAGGTGAGCCCTGCCCACTAGTTTCTGCTCCAACGGTTGCCTTCAAGTTTCCCTTTGTTTTTAATCCGTTTTCTAGCAGAAGCATATCAAAGGCTGGATAGTTTCAAAGTACTTACCAGATCCTAGGTTGCTTCTATGTTTTCTTAAGTGCCTGGTCAAAGGCTGGCTAGTTTCAAAGTACTTACCAGATCCTGGGCTGCTCTTTGTTCTGCATCTGTTGATTCCCTTTCTTGTTGTATCACCCCATTCCATAAATCTAACTTCAAAGAGATCCTTAGGCCTAGATGACTTGCCCCGTAGATTACTCTTGAACCTGGATGTTTCAATTAAATTCCCTTATGACTCCATAGCCCAATGGATTGAAAACTTGCCATCATCTTTCTTTAGAATCAAAGCTTTTTTAGTTTACTTGCAACTTCTCACCTTTGAACCTATTTGCATATAGATCTTTCCGTCTCAGACAGCAACTATGTTCAACCATCCAAGAAAACCAAACAAAACCCTTGGCCTCCATAACTAGCCTAATATCATCACCCTAAATTTCAAAGACAATATCCATCTTTGTACATATTGGAGAGATCCCTCTCCGGATTCAGGAGGGCTAGATCCTAGAATCCCAAAGTTGGTTGAAATGATGTTAACTCTGTGATCGGACTTTGCCAATCTTGCTTGTTACAGAGACCTAACATTTCTGGCGACTCCGCTGGGGATCGAACCCAGAATCTTTTCATATAACATCCTGAGAGTAAAAAGCAGCCTTTCCAAGCACTACCAAAGAATGGTAATCATGATAAAACTCGTTTGAATCAGTGACAAACTAGGTCAATCCTAGGGTTCTTTAAAGTCTTTATCTAACCTTGGAAAATCAGCTAGCTTAGCCACAAGGATAGACTGTCTTTGTTTCTTAACCGTAGCTAAGTTTTGAGGCAAAGTTAGGACATTCTTTTAAAACCACAAATATAAACAATTCAGAAAATACCAAAAACATTTCAGATTGGTAGTAAAACACTAGTTTTGATCCTTGTATACGTCTTTGATGTGTTTTACCCTATACTCTTAGACAGAGTCTGGAAAGGGCCAGGTAGCCTCTGGATCTCATCCTCTTTTGGGGGTGACATATCTGGTGAATGCCCTCCCAGTCAATCTCTGGTTAGAGTTTGTTGTATTTTGAGATATCCCTGAAAAGAAATGTTCCACAAACACTGAGGTGGACAGTGTACTTCTGTGAAAACTCTCTGAACCTTCCACCTGGCGACTCCACCATCCTGAGCAAACCTTAAGACTCCACTGGGAAGAAACCTTATCATTATTAAATCCTTCAAACTCAGTTATAATACTGTAGGATGTGAGTTGAGAAAACATAATTAGTTAACCGTCTAAAGATTGTCATACCTGGTTGAACCTCTCTTGTTGAAAGTTGGGTCTAAATAGATAAACATTGTGGCTACTAAAAATATTCACACCAGAGCCCATCCTGACCCAGATCCTCCTGAAATAGTTGACAACCCAGAAAGAATTCTTAGGAGGTCTCCTAGGATACAATCCTCAACTATCTTCAGACCACCCCTAAGAGCCAATTCAGTCCCTGAAAACCTTTCAGATCTTCATGAATCACAAATTGACTTATTAAACCCATTTAGAACTAGGTCTTTTGGTGATTTAGATCAGTTAGATTCTGAGCCTACCCTTTCATCTCCCGAAACCAGTGGGACTCTTGGGAATAGAGAATCAACACCTCCTGATTTACATTTCTTACATAATCTAGGTGTCTCTCACCCGAGATCCGCTCAGAGATCTACTGCTGTTCCATCCACTCCTGTTCATCCTTCATCCACTGTTCAAACCACTCCACTTCAACCCACACCTCCACTTGTAAACCCACCCCCACCACATATCATGGCAGCATGGTATGCTCCCTTAGTCCTTCCTGTACCATTAGTCAATCTTCCACAGGACTATCAGTCCAAAATCCCATTATATGATGCTAATAATGCCATAACAGCATCCCAACATGTGGACAAGATGAATGACTACTTTGACAGAAATGAAATTGATAATGAATCTGTCAAAATCCGACTGTTTGCTCAAAGTTTGGGGGGAGAAGTCAGAAAATGGTTTAAAGGTTTAACCCCCCATAGTATTAACGACCTTCAAGCCTTCCATCAAACATTTTTAAACAAATGGGAAGTAAGGAAAAACCCTCTCCAAGTCCTTGCCGACTACAACAATCTCCATAGGAACCCTGGGGAAAGTGTACAAGCTTATTGCACCGGATTCAACAGTGTGTATAATGCACTTTCCCCTGAACTGAAACCTCCTCAGGGATCAGCCTTAAACAAATTCCCTGAAGGGTTTGACCCAGACATGACTTATTCGCTCAGAGAAAGAGTCTTTGCAACCCTTGAAGATATGCAAAGAGGTGCTTATTTACGTGGAAGTGAACCTTTTCGAAAAGGGAGCAAGGAGTAAAATGGACCTCGGAAGCAAAGACATCCTTTGAACTGGTTAAACAAGCGTTAACCAAAACACCAGTTCTCATAAGTCCCGATTTCTCAAAAGATTTTTATATCTTCTCATTTGCATCAGAACATACTATAGCTGCTGTCCTTTTACAGAAAAATCCACAAGGACAAGAGCAGCCCATTGCGTTCTTCAGCAAGGCATTGAGGGATGCCCCTTTGAAGTATAACATTATGGAAAAACAAGCTTTTGCTTTGGTGAAAGCTTTAAAAGACTTCAGGGTATACATCCTTCACTCACATATCAGTGCCTTTGTCCCAAATTCAGTGGTAAAAGACATTTTAACCCAGGATCCAGATGGTAAGAGAGGTAAGTGGATTGCTGTTATTCTTGAATATGATTTAGAGATTAAACCCACAAAGCTTATCAAAGGTCAGGGTCTAGCTAGGCTAATGGCTGAATCAAATTGTGAGGCTCTTGATATTAGTATGATTAATACTTTGGATGACCAGGAAGAATTCTCAACTCCCACTGTTGAAGATTATTTTGCGAATTCTCCTTGGTATACTGATATTGTATATGTTTTGCTAAATTTAAACACACCTCCTGGTTTATCTAAAACAAAGGCAAGATTCCTAAAGTTAAAAGCTGTAAACTATTGCATTGTTGATAAATGTCTTTATTGGAAAAATGCTAGTTGTATATTGCTTAAATGTTTGCCTGAGTTTGATGCAGAAAATATTAAACAGGAATTCCATGAAGGAGAGTGTGGAGGCCATTTGTACTGGAAGTCAACAGCCAACAAAATTTTGAGGGCTGGTTTCTATTGGCCTACGCTTTTTCCTGATGTACACAAACTTACAACCACTTGCCATAAATGCCAATTGTTCGAAGGCAAGAGAAAATTACTACCCCTTCCTCTGCATCCAATTACTGTTGAAGCCCCTTTTCAACAGTGGGGACTTGACTTCATAGGAGAAATCCACCCATCATCTTCTGCCCAGCACCGGTGGATCCTCACTGCCACAGACTATTTCACTAAGTGGATAGAAGCCATTCCTTGTAGACAGGCCAATGATTCAGTTATCATAAAATTCATAGAAACCAATATCCTTTCTAGATTTGGCTGTCCTACCAAGATCATTACAGATAATGCAGCAGCATTTGGATCAAAGAAAATGGTTGAATTCTGTCATAAGTATCAAATAACATTGGGGCACTCCACAGCTTATTACCCTCAAGGTAATGGACTTGCAGAGTCTTCCAACAAAAGCTTAGTGAACATAATAAAGAAACTGTTGGAAGGCAACAAGAAGTCTTGGCACACAAAGCTGATTCATGCACTCTGGGCTGACAGATTGACTCTGAAGAAATCTATTGGTATGTCACCCTTCCAGCTTGTGTATGGTACAGAGGCAATTTTTCCCAGCAGTCTTGGTGTACCAGTTATGAAAATAATTCAAGAACTCCAAACTGAAGAGGATGACATAATCAGAAGAATAAATCAGACCATTCATCTTCAGCAAACCAGAGAGGAAGTGTACAACAAAGCATTACAGAAACAAGACAATATCAAGAAGATATTTGACAGAAGAGCAAAGGCCAGCAATTTCAAAATTGGGGACAAAGTCTTAAAGTGGGACTCAAAGAGGGAAGACAAGGGAAAGCATGGTAAATTTGACAATCTGTGGCTTGGCCCTTACTCCATTCATTCAGTTGCTGGAAACAATGCATTTTTCTTACAAGAGCTGAATGGGACAGAATTGTTTGGAGGTCCTGTCAATGGCAGGATGCTTAAACATTACCTTTCTTGAAATACTTCATGAGTGAAGCCTTTTTTCCTTTTCCATTGTAAATACTACATTCACCATTTCATTTAAAGTTATGAAAAATTAAAAATTACAAAAAACAAAGAAAGAAAGAAAAGAGGGCAGAAATGAAAAAACAAGAAAGGCAAGGCCCCATGCCAAAAGAAGAAATGAGTCTGAAAGTGTGCAAGCCTAAATGCCACTCCTTGAAACACACTTCTAATCGGTCAAACTGTTTAATCTTGACTGATTAGCTTTCAATTTTCTGCTGATAGGGTAGCAAATTTGATTTTCCAAACTGTTTAATCTTGGCTTATCAGTAGATAGAGTAGGGTAGAAATCAAGGTTCAAACAAACTCAAAATCTGAACCAAAGTTTCCAAAAAGATGACTCAAAACTACTCTAATTTCCGAGTCAAAGAAAAGACCTGGTTCTAATTCACTCAAATCTCGAACCAGAAGAAAAGCAAAGATAGCTCACTAAAAAGAAAAACAGAGCTGCGATTATGAGGGAAGGCCACAACGAGAAAATTTTCAGATCTTAAGCCTTCTGTTTTGATTTTAAATTTTCTGCAAATAATAATCTATGTGCAGCTTGTCTTTATGCCATAGATCATAGCAAGTCGAACAGTTCAATCTTGGCTTGGCTATTTTTAAATTTTTGTTGTAGAATTTAGAGAATGAAAGTTTGTTGGACTGTTTAATCCCAACAAACAGTAGAATAGGTAGAGGAATATCTGAACTCAACTGTTTAATCTGAGTTCGGGGAGAAATAAGGAGTAGAAGTAGATTAGATTTACTGCTTTCAAAAGAATAAAATGTTTTGTTAAGAGTTTGCCAATCCAAATGCACTCTGCTGAAGAAAAAATGCTAGATCAGTAGAATTGGGGTAGGTAGAAGTTGTATTGATGTAATTCAGTTTTCTTTCATAACTGACCTTGCTTGGTCCAGAAGAAAAACAAGAGCAAATGATTAGACATCAGACACCAGTCAGCATCCCAGAGAAATCAAGTCTGAATTCTTGACATCTTCAAGAAGACGCCATCCCCAAGTGGAGCCACTGTTAGCCACCCATATTTTTCAATTATAGCAGTTGGTGGCTAAATGTTCTTTGCAGCCTTCAAGAAACAAGTTTAAAAATCCTGGAAATTTTTGGTACTTGAATTCTGTTGATAAGAGTCCAAACTACTGTTGGTTCTACATACTCTCTCTCCTCTCTGCCTCTGATATACCATGAAAATCCTAATCAAAGTGTTGTTGCATCCTCCTTGTCCTCTCCCCTTCTTCCACCTTTCCTCCGTTCCCTCAGCTCTCCTTTCCCCCATAAAGAACCCCATCAAACCCTTTATATCCCATGTCCCTCCATTAATCTCATTTCCTAAAGGTCAAAAACCCACTTTTTGATCTATCGGAGCCTTTCCCCTCTTGCAAAATTATTCAAAAAACCATAAAAACATGTGTTTCTATGTGTTAAGATTTAGCCCCTCAGGCTAAGCCCCTTTCTGTTCCTCCTTCCATATATCCCCACGCTGGAACCGCGTGCTAAACCCGCCAGGCGCTTAAAATCGGAAATAATTCATTACCCGAAAAACATTGAAAACCTTTGTAAAATGCAAAAAGCGGGTTTGTTCTATTTTTCCGCCAATGAAAACAATATTAAAACTCCGCCGTTGATCTGTCCCACGGATCAACGGTGCGGAGTGTCCCGTCAGCTGGTGGACCCCTCCCCCTGTTCCGCCGCGCTGTTTTCTTTTCCCACTGGTATGTGCCCGCACCACCTTTCGTCCGGAGGTGGTTTTGTGTCGTCGGCCAGCGATTCCACGCGCCGACTGACACGTGTTCTCCACCTCGCCCCGAAAACCGCCATTCCGTGTCCACCTCCCACGCGTTAAACATCGTCCTATGACCCCGCAGCGGGATTCATCCCCGTCGTCGGATCTGGGCCTTCCCATCCGACGGTCCCCATCACCTTTTACCGCTCACCCTTTAACTAATCCGCTCGCCCGTTAAATCTCTCCCGGCGCTCTCCAAAATCGATCCCCGCCATTGATCTCTACGGATCAACGGCTCTCTTTTATCCTCCTGATTCCATTGTGCAGCCCACCTTTTCCCGTTGACTGTTTAAAATCACTCCTGACCGTCAATCGCAATACGATCAACGGTTCCGATCTCTCCATCCGCCCGCACGCCCTCCGATGCAGTGTGCCCATTATAAACGCAGGATTTCCTCATTTTTCTTGTTTTTTGCAGGTTTTCAAAGGGTTTTTCTTCGTATTCTACGAAATCTGAAGGATGAGAGTGACGACTCCAGTCCTCCTGGTTTGTCCATGGAATTGATCATACGGAGAAGAACAGAGATATTTACAAAGTTTCATGAGCTTTGGTTGCCGCACGTCCCTGCAGAGCTTGAAGAAGGCCGCCAATATCAGAGCAGAGAACGAGTATCGGGTTAAAGATAAAATGAACCAGATTAGTGGTTTTGTGAGAAGATGGGCGGGGATTACGGCTAAGACGGTTATCAAAAGCCTAATCCCCGGCTCAGAACACGGATTAAGGCGAAACTTAAAAGTGTTCGGCAGACAGATCGTCTCCACCGCCATACTTCGAGGCGAATTGATTCCTCAACCACTACAGTGCCACCTATTGCCTCAGAAAGCTCACACAGAGGATAAATTTATTGAACAGGATCAGATATTATGCCTCGAACAACCAAAAAAGTTATTACTGCACCAGATTTCAACGACAGAATGTTTACAGAGTAACCCTAACAGTACGCAGAGCCTCAAAGATCAATATAAGCTCTCTTCGAGCTTACTTTTTAAGTAGAAACACATTAATGCAATATAACACCTGTAGAATTTCTTCATCGAACCTCTCGGGGTCAGGAAGACATTAATTCTGCATTGATTGTGTTTGAGATCTTTTAAACAGATCTCACCTCCTCATCCTTCTATAAATACTTCAATAGAAGATGAGTGAGGGGTTGGATTAGTTGGTTGTTAATGTAATTGCTGAAGCGCTGTAGCTATTTCTGAGTGGAAAGCTCTTGACTGTAAATAGTGGTTTCACGGGCTCTTGGAGCTCTGCTTGTAACCAATAGGTTAGGTTGTGAAGAAGAGATGTATTAAAACACTGGATTTGAAGATTGTAACCGGTTTGAAGCAATCAATACAAGTTGGTTTATGGGATCCTGGTCTATGCCGATGGTGATGTCATTCTCACTGTAACTTGTCATTTTATTTTTGTTTTCAATTTGTTTTCATTCTCCACTATAAAGAACAGTTTAAACAGTGTTAGAGTTTGTTGTACACCAGTGACCTTCTCTGGCTGAAAAATCTTTATCCCAATGTTTTCTTCTCATTGTCTTATTTAGAAATGATTTAATTCAGTCTAAGTACAGAGATGCTGGCGTTCCCTCATCTTTTCGTCACTGCTGAATGTTATTTTTAAATGTTACTTTCATATATGTTGTGTAAGGAATGAATTGAGGAAATCAAAGGTAGCCCTGAGTCCCTTTCTTGTTTGCTCAACTATTTGTCTGTTTCCCTTAGGATGTGTCAAAAGCTGACTAGTTTCAAAGCACTTATCAGATCTTGGGCCATTCTGTGTTATCTTGGTGATTGTCTTGGAAAGTAACTAAGTAAAGGAGAACTAAGATGAGGAGAAAGGTGAGCCCTGCCCACTAGTTTCTGCTCCAAAGGTTGCCTTTCAAGTTTCCCTTTGTTTTTAATCTGTTTTCTATTAGAAGTGTATCAAAGGCTGGCTAGTTTCAAAGTACTTACCAGATCCTAGTTTGCTTCTATGTTTTCTTAAGTGCCTGGTCAAAGGCTGGCTAGTTTCAAAGTACTTACCAGATCCTGGGCTGCTCTTTGTTCTGCATCTGTTAATTCCCTTTCTTATTGTATCACCCCATTCCATAAATCAAACTTCAAAGAGATCCTTAGGCCTAGATGACTTGCCCCATAGATTACTCTTGAACCTGGATGTTTCAATTAAATTCCCTTATGACTCCATAGCCAAATGGATTGAAAACTTGCCATCATCTTTCTTTAGAATCAAAGCTTATTTTGTTTACTTGCAACTTCTCACCTTTGAACCTATTCGCATATAGATCTTTCCGTCTCAGACAGCAACTATGTTCAACCATCCAAGAAAACCAAACAAAACCCTTGGCCTTCATAACTAGCCTAATATCATCACCCAAAACTTCAAAGACAAATCCATCTTTGTACATATTCAGAGAGAATCCCTCTCTGAATTCGGAGAGGGCTAGATCCTGAATCCCAAAGTTGGTTGAAATGATGTTAACTACGTGATCGGACTTTGATCTTGTTAAGGGAGACCTAAAAATGAGTTGGTGAATGGTCGTAATATGTCTACCATAAACCTCATGACGGTTGAGACAATATTCGTCAACTTGAAAGGCATGAACAACAATTCGAAAAGTCCCTCCTTGGCATTGAAGGAAGTCTTCCACACATCGGAGGGTTAGATTGGTACCTGGTGATACCCAAACTTCAAGTTGATCTTTCTCAAATATTTCACTCCTTTGAGTTGGTCCAGAAGGACATCAATTCGTTGGATCAGGTACCTATTCTAGAAAGTGATCTTTTTCAGGGCCCGATAGTCAATACAGAGTCTCCAAGTCCCATCCTTCTTCTGCACCAACACGATCGGGCACCCACAGGGCGATGAACTCGCGGGCCAGATGTGACCTTTCTGCAGCATCTCCTGAATATGACTCTTGATTTCATCATTCTCCATAACATAATGATGATAGATCGGTCCATTGGGCAATGTCACAACTGGGGTCAAATCGATGGGGTGCTTGACTTGACAGTGCACAGGCACCCCTGCGAGTGAGGTGAAGATTTCCCCATACTCCTCCAAGACCTTGTCCATTTGTTGTTGTCATGTAGAGGAGCCTTGGTTGGAGGTCATGGCTAGAGTATTCTTCTTGCCCTAAGGGAGGATCATCAGGAAAACAAATTTCCCAGTTTTGGAAATGATATTACTGCATTGTTTCGTAGTAACCAAAGAGATATCGGCATGCGGTGGTACCTCTAGTATCCTATACAACTTATTGCCGAAAGTAACAATAACAATGCAAGGTTGGGACTCATACACATCATGTCACTTCTAGAAGTACGGTTTTCCTAATAATACATCACAAACATCAAGAGGAGAAATGTCAGATAATACCTCATCCCTGAAGGGCTTGATGTTGTAGGGAAGGTGACACTATTGGTTGACACAGAGATCCTGTCCTTGGTGAAACCACCTGATGGTGTATGAATGTGGGTGTGTTGTGGTCAATAAGCCCAACCACTTCACGACCTCTGCTAAAATGAGGTTCTTTTGGCTCCCACTGTCGAAAATGAACTATAGCGAGGAACCATTTACCCACATTTGGGAGTGGAAGAGACTCTCCTCCTCCTCTAGATCTTCTGGTTCCTCCTTTTGGATATTCATGGTGGAAACAGTGGCGTTGAGCTTCACATTGATAATTTGATTCCCTTTGTCATTCCCCTTATCGAGTTCTGATTCATAGTCAGAGAATGCATCTGATTCAGAAGCCTTCATATTGGCCACCAGTGACTTCTTGTCCCGACACTCACTTCTGTTGTGAGTGGAGCTCTTATGGAACTCACACCACTTTCCCATGTCCTTCTTTGGATTTTTGGTGTTTTTCTTTTCTTACGGCTTTGGCAGGTTTTCTTGGGCTGCCATGTCTTGGATTTTTTCTTTGTTCCCTTGCTTTTGATTCGCAGATCCAAAGTCTCACTTCTTCTGTTTGAATTTCTGTGCAATCTTGGTAGCATACCAGTATTCCATACCAAGCAAGGAGATGTCGAGGAACTTCATTTCCTCATGAATGTATCTGTGAAGACAACTGCGGTACTTCAGCACCAAATTTCTCTCTGAATATTTGATACCCAACTTTGTGCATATGGTACGAAACAAATTCGTTAGCTCATGCACATCTTGATCCCTTTATTGCCGTAGTGTAGTCCATCGTATGTACTTGTCCTCATAACTCCCCATGAGATAATATTGCTCCTTCATGGTGTCTCAGACATAATTACAAGTGGGTACGACCGAGAACAGAGAGGGTCCCCCCTAATCATTTTTCTCACAGTAGGTTTCCCACTAGTCCTTGACATGGGGGGCAACTTTGTGGAGTGCAAAAGAAATCTTTTCCTGTTCGAAAAAGTCATGAACCGAGAAATATCCTTCTAGTAGATTCAACCATATATCTATGACATCTACATCTATTTGGCATAAAATATGGTAATTTCAAAGTTTACTTGAACCTTAAAAGGAGTTGTGCCTCCAGAGTGGCTACTGGATGTAGATGCGCTGCCAGTGGGCAGTCGTTGAAGGATCTGGGAAAATTTATCCATCATCGTGTTCCTTTTTTTTCGAGGGCCTCCTCAAGCAATATTTTGATAGGATCTCCTACTCCCTCGTCTTTATTTTCTTCCCCCATGGCGGTCATTGGGTTTTGTGAGACTGATCTTGCAGAGGTTCAACAAGATCGAGCCCTAACTACATGCAAATAATGATCGAGAAAGAGAAAACCACTCTGATACCATTGATCCGAATTCATGAAGGAGCACAATAGAATACACATATAACCATAAATACAAATATGCAGTAGAAATAACACTTCATTTCATTAATATCAAAGAACATAAATTTGTTTACAGACAAAATGGAAATAAACTAGCTAGGGCACTGGTAGCTTATCTCTGATTAGAGATGTGGTGGCTAGAGGCCTCTGAACTATGTTACAATGACGCTTGAGGGCCTATTTATTATTAAGAAACAATGAAAAACCATAAACATCCAAAAACCTAACCCTACGAGATGAAGCACCAAAAATGTGGGCCCGGTTTGTGTAAATTGGTACATCAACTTCCCTAGGACGCAACTTTGGCATACGATCTCTGTTTGACGCGCTTAATACCTCGTTAGAAAGATATACCCGACTACAAATTTTGATGTGAGAAACATCTAAGGAACTTTTATGTTGCTCCCGGTTTTCCCAAAAAACATCGTTTAGGGCCTCAAAACGGCTCCGGAAGTTTAGGACCCGAAAAACTGCTAAAAGTAGTAAACTGTGCTACAATTAAGGAAAATGAAAAAATGAAAGAAACAATAGTGGGGCCCAACATGGAATAGGTGAGTGGCCACCAATATCCACCTAGATCAACAAGCAAGTGTAGAAACAAACAATTATTCTACTAGATTAGTAACCTTGAAAAATAGAGAGAGAAAAGTGCATCTTATTGAGATAGAGGGTCAATATTGCTCTCTTGGAGCTTTGGTCAAGGATTTAGTTGAAATGACAAAATAACGAAACACAAGGAACCAGTTGGATTATGAAAGTTTGCAATGATTATTTTGCATGAGGACATGAAATATCTCCAGTGTGGGGAATGTTGGGCCTCCAATTTGTCATAATTTTGTTGATGAAACCATCTATTTACGCATCATTCCATTCACCCATTGTTACCATTTTTAACCATTTTTCTTCATAAAATGCACCAAATTCCTGCATAATTGTTTACATAGTTTATTATTATTATTTCCATTATTTTTAATGAATTAAGAAGAATTTAGCATATTTTTACTAATGATAGTTTAGCAAGTTCATGTTTCTGCATTTTCGTCAAGTTTTCGTAGCTATATCCATGGTTTAGGTAGTAACACCACTCTAAAAGGAAATACAACACTTCTACTTGGTTTCTGGAATCTCTAATATGGATTTTTATTGGCCAAATTTGACCTAGATCGCACATATGGACCTCTAGCAAAAGCTAAAGGGAAAAATGTATCAGTTTTGACCAGTCAACTTCAAACATGTTTTATGAGCAAATGAATGTGAATTTCAGAAAATGATAACATGGGTTTTATTTAGAATGGGCCCAATTCAGTTTTTAATGAGATTTGTTTCCAAATTCATTACCATTTGATATATTTTTGAAGTTATTTCGAGCCTTATTTTGCAAATTACGTGGATAAACAGTTTTTTCAAAATTTCATTTAATGCAAAGTCAACAAAAAGGCATGAACGATATGTTTTCTAGAAAATTCGTGGCATAGAGATAAGTTTGATCAGGTCTGTGTTGATCTTTGATCCAAAAATTCATGAAAAATTATTTTATTTTATGTCATGTCCAAGACTGAAGCAGGAAAATTTTGAATTTGTTAATTGTCTCAAAATTCTATAAATTGTAGTCTCTTTGATGAGAGGATATATTAGAGATGTCATTGATGATATTAATTTGTAATTGTTTTTTCTTATTGAAGGAGAAGAACTATATTTTTTTCATCGAATATAATTTTTTATATGGTGCGGCTCTGAATGAAATTGGTGATTTAGATCTCTTCTCTTGATCTGAGTTTTCAACACCTTGCAGTCCTCAGGAGGCCCCCCCTGGAGATCTATGAGAATAATATAGATGCTTTCCATTTCTTTCATATTCTCATGAATGGTTTGTTTTACATAGATTAATTTATTATGATTATCATAGATTAAAAATTCATGCTTTCCATAGATTAAATGTTTATGTTTTCTTAGATAAAAAATTTCATGATTCTGTAGATTAAAGTTTGTAAGTTTTAGAAAAACATATCCATGATTTCATAGGATAAAATCTTATGTTTTCTTAGATCAATAATCTCTATGTTTTTATTTCTTTCTTTCTAGGTTAACATTAATTTCCTTTCCAAAAACTTATTACTTTCATAGTTTATATTAAAGAATCTAATTTCCTTTTGAGGTTTCCAATTCATTTAAGTTATGCATGAATATTGAAATTTAGTCTCCTAGCACATACAGTGTAATGTACTTCACAAGCTCATGTGCCCAGATTGACATATAAATGCAAGTAATTTAACAGTCAGTTAAATTACCCAACAGATAGTTATGTTATATTTTTAGTGAATATCAAAATCCTCTCTCCATATTTTCTTGGTACATGTATCAAGAGTGCTTGTAATTTTTCATGAGGAAGGCATTAGTCCTCCAATCTTCCATAGGAAACTTCTTTATTAGAAATTACTTAGACAACTGAATCCTTTCATTCGGTGTTCTTAGTAGACAAAGGATATGAGAAACAAAGCAACAACACCCACTAGCAAGTGTAGAAAATTCTTGTGTGTCCTGTAGCCCAACCCAGTTTTAGTTTGTTTTACACATAATGTTTAATGCCCACATCCCATGGTTAATTCGTAATATAACATGAATATAATATCCAAAAGGAACATTGTTAGGATACCACTATTGTCTCACTTATACACATAAATTTATGGACTCTAGCTTTTTGTCAGTCTCAGACCTTGGAAAAACCCCAAAGGGGAAAGCCAGTTTGAAGGAGGAATTTTTTTTTTTCTCAGAGAATTAATTACAACATTAATTACATCACACATGGTACTTATCTCTCCCTGTTGTTGCCTAGGAAATCGCTCCATTTTCCTTGAAACACGTTCATTATCCAACAATCACTAATTTGGAATGTGTGCCACTGACATACATTATTTGCTCTGAAAATCATCACTGTGCTTGAAACCAACAACACAAATTTCATGCCACGGACAAACCACCATGCCTTGAAATTCATGCCACTGCTTAAAATTTCCTTCCTTGAAATTTGTACCACTAACCTGCAAATTTCTCCTTGAAATTCATGCTGAAAAATTTCTTTCATTCCTTTAAAAATGGGTTGTTAGACTAGGAATAAATTTCTGAAAATTCATGCTACTAGATCACATTTTCAGCCTAGAAATCTGTGATGAAAACCTCTTCCTGTTCCTTCTCAAAATTTGTGCTTCTCTTCCAGCCTATAACTCGGCCTGCTAATGGTAGGTGCCTCCTCAATTTAGTGTTGTGCAATATCTAAAAGTTGGTATAGGTCTCTCCTTGAGAAAAAATCTTCTATCTCAACCTCTTGTCCTCCTCTTCCTCTCCTCCTCTCTTCTCCAACACTTGCATAGGAAGAATGAATGAGCCCTTTTCATTTTTCCTCCTCTTTCATCTCACAATGATGAGAATCCTATCCCTAAGATCAAGAGTTGTGATTAGATCTTAGATCTCCTTGATAAAGGATGTAGATATAATCTCCCATTGACCCCCTTTTTTATGTCTCCCCCTTCATTAATGAGCCCCCCTAGTCACTCTAATAACTTGTTTTTGTACCTTGTACTTTTTCTCATAAAATCATTTAAAAAACATGAAGTCATTTTAATATTGTAAAGTACGTTGTACTTTTTGTGCCTCATAAAGTGAATAAAAGGTCACATGAATTTTATAAGAACATATAGTCACACTAAAAGGTTGGTTCACATTTTTTGCTAGGCCAAAGGCAAAAAGCACTAGGAAACACCTCCTTGGTACTTTTTTCTCAACATGATTGTAGAGTTATTGAATTGTATCTCAAGGAAAGTATTTTTTTTCCAATAGGAAGTAATCCACAAAGATACAAAGGTTTCTTTCTCTACAAATGACACATTATGGACTAGTGCTGTCTCTAACACTTCTAGACAATATTTTGTCACAAGTTTTTATTTTCTCTTCCTGCTCAAGGCGCATTTGATTAGATGTCATGACACACTGTGGACCAGTGCTTTCTCTAGCACTTCTAGACAATATTTTGTCACAAGTTTTTATTTTCTCTGCCTACTCAAGGAGCATTTTATTAGATGGCATGACACACTATGGACGAGTGCTTTCTCGAGCACTTCTAGACAATATTTTGTCAGAAATTGTTTTTCTCTTCCTAATCAAAGAGTATTTTATATTTCACTTGTAAAAAATTCAACATGCTCTATTACCCACTTACTTGTCACCTTCAAAATCCACACATTGAAGGATTAATCCAATAATCTAGTACTGACCCTAAACATACCCTAGAATGAATTGAGTATATCGCCCATTAGCTCCTCGATGATCATCCTACTCACTTTAGGCTAGTTCTCTTCTGGTGCAAGGGAGGATTCCCTGAGATAAAATAAAAAATTTGTCCATTCATGTAGATATGAAAGTGAATTTTTAGAAGTGGGTTATTTTAGAATTTTACAATAGAAAGTTGATGGAATTGAAGAGGACACAAGTGCCTTGCTTTGGAGTCAGTTAGTAACATGTCAAATATGGCTTAAATTGGAATGGAGAAATCAACAAGGTTATCATCCATAAACTATTCCAATTGTATCAACCAATTTAATGTGAAAAGTAAATGGAATGATAATTTGGATACACATTCACCTCTAATAAACATCAAAACCATGTAATTATCAATGAAAAGGGTATTTGCAAGAGAACCTTCAAACAATGATTAACAACCAACAATTTCTTCATTCACTGATCCACAAATGATAAGCATGTGGGTTTTTTTTGTCAACATGGATGCCTATTGTAGAATTATTTTTTTCTCAATCCATTTTTGGTTCAATGCACAACTCATATTTTAATGCATTATATTTTTACTACTTGTAATGGAAAACAATTTTCTTTTCCAATTACGAATATGAGTGCAAGTCTTTTGGTTGTTAGTGGCTTTTTTTCAACTATTTTTTTTTTCCCGTTTGAGCTTGGTTGTATGTTTCCATCACTTCTCTCTACAAAGAAAATATGATACAAATGATTTTTTTTTCTAAAACCTAATTCTTTCCATATTTATACTCTAGTATCTTGGTGATCGATTTATCCTTTATAAATAAAAATGGTTCCATGGATTTCTAGTTGAGTGAATTAAATGTGAAAGGGGGTGTATCTGGATTGGATATCAAAACAAAACCCAAAACTATCCATCTTAACTCACAAAATATCACTAAAGACACGTTTACACAACCTAGGAATGGGGGAATACTCAAAAAAATTAATTGAGTTGTCTAGTAATGAAGAAAACACTAAGTATAGCTCGTGGGAAAATAAGAGATTCCCAAGAAGCATTAAAAACTTTTGGTAAGGTTTGTGGGTAAATAAAAAATACCCAGAGCAATAAAAAATGTTTTTTAAAGTTTGTTGGAAAAGAAAAAATTCTAAAAGTAATAAAAATTGTTCGATATGGTATGTGTGCATAGGGAAAACACCAAGATATCAATCGAAATAAACTGAGCCAATTATAGGGAATTAATTCAATTATTCAATTAAAGAGGATTCGAGTTGCGAAAATGTCCTGTGGGTATGCTTTACCCAACTAGGGAATCTTTGTGGATGATTATTAGTAGTGCCTATAAATAGTTAGTGGAATATTAAGAGGTTTCAACTGGTAAAGTTGCAAAACTTTTAAGTGATCAAACTCAAAGTAGAACTACAATAAAAAGATCACACAACAATACATTATTAACAATAGAGATTTATTTTCTTGGGAAATTCCTGACAAATGGCAAGCTATGCTTGCTTAGAAATATCATTCATTGTTACTAAATAAACAAACTGTTGATGGGAATGTCTCAGAGACACCATCGTTCATGGGAATCCTCCAATTTTCTAAGAAGATTGTATTATTTGAGTTTTCATCTCTGTTCAAACTTCCTGACTTCTTCTTGCCTCTCTCCCATTGATCCTTCTTCACTACAACCTTCAATTTTAATAATTTTTTTTTAAAGACCAACCTTCATACTGGTTTCTTTACCTATTCCATTTTTTCACAAAGACAAAAAATGTTTAAAAAAAATTATAATCTTTTTACAAATTTACATAATATTCAAGGAAAGGATTCAATTCAGATCACATTGCCCTAGTTGCATGCTCTTGGTCCGCAAATGATTCAAATCTCTTCAATGCTCTTCTTCGATCTTCATATAGGTTCCACTAAATTTCTAAGAAAGGTTGCCTCTGATGTAGTATGGAAGAGAATAGTTGAGTAGGGCATACCTTTTGCATAAATATGCATTGTTGACAATTTTTTTCAGAACCTTCTAAGTTCTTATCTAAGTTAAAATTTTTCAACATACTATGTCTGTTGGAAGGGAATTGGAAAAATGAACAAAGTGAAGTGAAATTATCTTAATGAAACACCTATTGGTTGTGCTTTAAAGTGGCAACTAAACCATCAGTAGCCATCACATATCATACCGGTGCCATAGGGAAAACTTTTCTTAATGGATATTAAAATACTATAAGGCTTTAGAGGTGGAATTTAAGGATAAATTTAATTTTCCTGGAAATGGATTTATCTAAGATATTCAAATTCAATTGAAGGTCAGTTTAGGGTCACTTCATTTGGGTATGAGAATAATATTTTCTGGATTAACAATTGATCATGATGTCAAGTAAATTGCATCATGAAACTTCTTTTAAACTTTCAACAAGACATACCCAAAGAATTCCCAATTGGTTTTGTGGTATTCATAGGGAAGCCCATCTATTCTTGGAGTTTTACCATAAAAAATGCTACTTAGGGTCATGTTAAATTCCTTTGGTGAGATTTTCAACTCACAAACCTCTCTATCCATGCGAGAAAATTTGGAAGGTACAACTTGTAAACATTGAGTCGTGGCATCTTCATTAGGCTTCTCATTGATGTGTTGGATGTGATATCAATTTGTGGTAGGCTACAAGATTTTGAAATATCTCTTTATTCTTAATGAGCCTACATTTCTTATTCTGAATAGATTTGATATCTTCAAACTCCTATTGTTGTTGAATATCCTGAAAAAAGGGCTTGGTGCATTTATCCCTGTGTCTGATTCCTATGGAGTTTGACCCTATTTTATAGGGATTTGGCTTGTGTACCTTTATCATTTCTCAAGATATGCCTCACTCATGGTGCTTGTTTTTCATTTCAAGATAAAATGGGTTTTATTTCAAATCAAATCCAACTAAGTGTAGGTTTTCATCCTATTGATTTCCTCAAAATTTCCTGTTTTTGGATATTGGCCTCCATCTCCAGCCCTTCCCTCCCCTCTCACTCGATAGGATTGATTGATAGAAATTGGGGTTTCCCACCATACCATATGTGGACTTGTTGGGCCTACTAACTTCCAGTGGGAGGATTGAAATTATTTCATTTGATGATTCATACATCATATTATTCGATGACATCTCTGAAAAACACCTTTTCTCTACTCTTGGGGGATTAGCCCTTTGGGGTTATGCTACATGCATACCTTGAGTGACACTTTCAGTTTGTTGATATTTAGGATTATTAGGGAATTATATTTTTTTCTGGAATATTAGAGGGGTAACCCCTTCATTATTTATGTTATGACCTAGTATTCTCATTATTATTATTCTTTTTCTTTTAAAATTATATCCAACCTCCATTGTGAGTAAGTGTCGAGGAGGGATAGGGGTGTGGTTAGGCATATATTCTCCAAGGTTTTATTTTAAGTATCAAAAAATTCTTGATGTAACGATTCCTATCAGGGGGATTATAATAAACATTTGACATATTCAGATAGAAAAATTTCTAAATCATAAACTTAGAGGCACAACTCAAATTTTCTGCTTTAAACTCTCTTGACAAGTCAATTTTAATGTAAGCCTTGACCTGTAGCCTATTTCAATATGAATTGATAACTTCAGAGAAAACAATCTTACCCAAATATGTGGTCAATCACGAAAGTGAATTACACATCTGCATGTGAATTTTTGGGAGTTCAATCTATAGAATATCTCTAACACAGCTATGATACCAGGTAGAAATTATATCAATAGATTGAATTTGATCATGTATTGTACTAAAACAAGATACTAAATCCTTCTACAATATTTGTAGAATATAAAACACGATCTCTCAATCACATGTAAGAGAAAGGAAATTATCAATCACACAACACATTATGTTCTTGAGGAAAGCACCTTCTCAAAACCCCTGTATCATATATTGTACATATTCAAAGAATCATGAAATAATATAATGCTTTCTCACACCAAGAAAATCCTCCACTATCCTGATTGTCTCACTCTGATCCCGATCAAAATTTTCTAGCAATTCTTAGGCAAAATTGACTAACACTTAGCCAATTCTCAGCCATTCCTTAGCCCAACCTTGCTCACACAATCCCTAGGAAATTAATCCCTATTAAATAGGATAATTATCCTTCCTTGACTACACAATCCCTATGGAGCCTTCATCTGACTTTATAACTGCACATGGGCAGTTCTCCAAAAATACAATTGATATTTTACTTGTATGAAACCTTTGTCTCAACTTGGTTGTCATTAGAATTGACATGCATGCAACTATTAATATTGAATCACTAGTTACTTGGTCTATCACTACTTGTGAATTAAATCTATTTTAATTTACTTGATCTTCCACTAGCTCATCAAATAGTTAGAACTAGTTAAACTGATTTTAACTCAATTAATGTGAGTTAACTGATCCCACTTACACCACGCTAGTGCTACAACTGCAACCAGACCCTGTTAATAATGGAATCACTCTACGTGCCTACCATTTGACCCTCAACTATTAAAAGTTGTTATGAGATAATATTACAATCTATTTTTAATTAATTAAGGATAATTAAATCAAAATCCTCACATGGTAACCATTTTTTGAGTGCCATTTTCTAGATTTTGTTTCTAGATGCCAATTTCACTGTTTCGATTGCAAATTTCAACACTCCCTCTCAAAGAGAAAGGAATCAATTTGTCCCGATCCAGTACCTTTGGAATGTTCTTGCATGCAAAAATTCCTAGTGTTGTTTGCACATGCAACTTCCCTGAAACTGAATAGCCTCCAAACAACTGAATCAGTATAATGCATATGTCAGCACATTATTTTGACTGCTACTAGTTACTTCACATGTCTATTGACTCTCAGACCGTTTCGATGATTCAGATTCGTGCTCTCTACACCACGCTAACTACATCCGCGCTCCAAATATCCAAGACTGTCACTTTGATTTTTTTCTCCGACATATCATGATTGCATCAATCTAACCGATCCTTCTTGCTACTGCTGTACTGTGGGCTCCTCGTAGCCAGGTTCGATCCATGAGACACACCATCTCAATGGACCTTGCCCAAATTTATTCTTGGGATTAATTCTTCACATCGCCCCACCTCACACTTGGAGGTATAGCTTCATGTATTCCCTTTGCCTTTCTGGCTCGAAATTTCCCTTGAGGTCTCTTCGGATGCATTAGGGGAATTTTGAGGTCTAAAATGGGCCTCCTAAGGAAATAATAAAATAATAGTTAAATCAATAAAATAATATTTATGAATTTGCAATTCACTTTTTACACCACAATCAATGTAACCATGGTTAAATTCAATTCAAAAGTTGTACCAAAATAAAATTAATAAAAAAATTGTATTGATGTGAATATAAATAAGAATGAGTTTTTCAAGAAAAAATCATTATCATTGAACAACTGATGCATTTGTCCTTTGTACTTAAAGACTTAAAATAAAATATAAATATAAATTCATAAATTATTAATTATATAATATGTTATTAATTAAAATTTATATTATTTAAATTGTATAATAGCATGTAATTAATGAACTATATAAAAATAATATAATAAATGTAATATATTATTTTATGTATGAATTTTATTCAAAAAATGTGAAATGACATTGACTATGAATACTTTACTTTGAATTTAAAAGTACTTAGACCACTACCATGATTAACCATGAAAATAATATAATAAATGTAATATATTATTTTATGTATGAATTTTATTCAAAAAATGTGAAATGATATTTATTATGAGTACTTTACTTTGACTTTAAAAGTACTTAGAGCACTACCATGGTTAACCATGAGTTTTTATCCACCATTGAGAATGTGACAAGTAAGTACCTTTAACTCAAGTAATGCCACCTCAACCATTAGGGATGATGTCATCCCCTAAAATGTGATTGGTTCTCATAAAGTGAATTTTGATTTGTAATATTCTTGGGGATGTCCATTTTAGACCTCAAAATTCCCCATTTTAGACTTCAAAATTCCCCACGGGGACTCTTCCACTTGCTCTCCTCTCTACTTATCCAATTGTGGTTGTTCCAAAACCTTTTGAGATTGCTTCTGAGGCTGCATGTTGAGAGATAATTTCTCCCTCTCAACCATCAAATCATTAACAACTTCTTTTCTCCTCAAATATTTGTATGAATCCTCAACCTCGAGATCATACCGGTTCTTGACTCTTGAACCGATCTGCTTCACTTGTCCCATGGCTACGTGTTTAAGGAAAGATTTTCCTTTTCTAAACATCACTTCATAACCACGGTCTTCCAATACCTCTACGAAGATAAGATTCTTCCTTAGGCCTGGAACATACAAAACACCTGCTATTCTGAGAGGGGAGCCAAACTCCCTCCGAAAGGTAATTGTACCTATGTCGGTCGCACTATACCTCCTGTAATCTCCAACCTCTATGTTCTGCTGGAGGTCCTTCTCCTCCAAGTCATTGAAGAGATCTCTATTTCCTGTCATATGGAACAAGGCACCGTTGTCTAGATAACACATGCATCCAATTACAGCGCTGGCCATGCATGCAATGAGAGTAAAATCAAGCTCGAACTGGGAAGCCAATGCTTCACCCACTACAATTGTAGGCTCCTTCTTGCTTGCCTTCTTCTGTGGACAATTCAAAGTATAGTGCCCATGCTCGTGATAGTGAAAACATATGATCTTGTACAATTATCTCTTGCCCTCTTCGCCTTGGGATTTATTTCCCTTGGCCTTCTTTTGTTTTCCCATATTTGTTGGTGCTAGAGGTCCAGTCTCTGGTGCTCCGCCTTATCTCTTCTATTACCAAATCTAACCATAGTTTCTCCCAATCTGGTAACTTCTCCCTCCCATTCACAGAGTCCTGGTAACTAGGGAAGATCTTTGGAAGGCCTAGAAATGCTAGGCTCACCAAGTCATGATCGGCTACGGTCACACCAACACTTCCAAGCTCATCTCGACATTGAGTGAACTTCACTAAGTATGTTGGTACCGTCTCACCCTCCTCCTTCTTGATATTTTTGAGCTTGTCCTTCAACACCAAATTCCTTTGGTAGATGTTGTTCTGAAATAGATCTGTCAAGGCCTTCCACATAGCATATGGAGTAACCTTCCCATCAAGACTCAGGACAATATGATCTCAAACTCCCTCCAACAAGATCATCCTCGCCTTTTCTACCTTCTTCTGCCATGCATCAAGAAGTTGGGCATCTGCTGTTGCAGGCTTGGGAATATCATTATCTATGAACTCCTTCAACCCATTGTCCTCCAACACTGGCTCCATCCTATCCTTCCATGCAATATAACCCTCGAGTTCATATTCGAGTCTCAAGCCATCGAAATACGTCTTGATCTGCTTCTAGTTCCAAAGGAAGTATCTGCAAATTTGAATATTGTTCAACACAAACTCTATTTCTTCTCCACTATTGTGATTCCTATCTCTATGACACCATGTATAAAATATCTAACACAACTATAATACCATGTAGAAATTATATCAATATATTCAATCCGATCATGTAATGTACTAAAACAAGATACTAAATCCTTCTACAATATTTGCGGAATATAAAACACGATCGCTTAATCACATGCAAGTAAGAGAAATGAAATTATCAATCACACAACACAAGATGTTCTTGGGGAAAGCACTTGCTCAAAACCCCTTTATCATATATTGTACATAGTTAAAGAATCATGAAACAATACAATGCTTTCTCACACCGAGAAAATCTTGCACTATCCTGACTATCTCACTCTGATCCTGCTCAAAATTGTCTAGAAATTCTTAGGCAAAACTAACCAACACTTAGCCAATTCTCAGCCCTTCCTTAGCCTGATCTTGCTTATGTAATCCATAGGCAATTAATCCCTATTAAATAGGATAATTAGCCTTCCTTTACTGCACAATCCCTATGAAGCCTTCCTCTAACTTTATAACTTCACATGGGTAGTTCGCGAAAAACACAATTGATAGTTTACTTGTCTTAAACCTTTGTCTAAACTAGGTTGTCATTATAATTGACATGCATGAAACTATTAATAGTGAATCATCAGTTAATTGGTAGATCACTACTTGTGAATTAAATCTATTTTAATTCACCGGATCTTCCACTAGCTCTTCAAACAGTTAGAACTAGTTAAACTGACTTTAACTCAATTAATGTGAGTTAACTGATCCTACTCACACCACACTAGTGTTACAACTGCAACTGGAAACTATTAATAATAGAATCACTCTACATTCCTATCCTTTGACCCTCAACTATTACAAGTTTTTATGAGATAAGATTACAATTTATTTTTAATTTAATTACAGAAAATTAAATCAAAAGCCTCACATGGTAACCATTTTCTGGGTGCCATTTTCTAGATTTTGTTTCTGGATGCCAATTTCATTGTTTCTTGTTGCAAATTTCAACACAATCCAGATAGGAATCATCAAGTATACACGTAGTAAAAAAAAACAAGTTCCAGTGTTCTAGAAAACCACTACGCTACTACATAACCTATAGAACCAATGTCCTTGACACAATCTGGTTGAATGATGAGGAATCCTTAATAAATGGGAGATTCCTTTCCAAAAAATTGTTGTATGTTCCAACTTTCCAACCATAGTCAAGTATGGCTAAAGGTAGGATCCCTCCAAAAATATAAACAATTAAAATAATATTTTTAGTATCACGCGTTACCTACTCCTCTTCCTCTGTTATTCCACGAGGAAAATCAATTTCACTTCAATGATAGTGGAAAATTAAAAATACATTATGATTTTCCATTATGAAAATTCCTAAAGGAGCTCAATGAAAATCAAGGGGATGTGAATTGAATCATTGGAAGTACATACACAATTAAGAGATTAATTCAGATTCATGTAACTGTAAATGCTAACTAAGTAAACCTTGAGATTTTGGCATTCCCTTGATCTCCCTAGAGACCTTCCTAGCATAATCTAGTTTAAATGAATAGGCCCTAGGAAAAGGTCACAATATTTTGATTCCCCAATTTTTTATAGAGTTCTATTGGATCGAACACTCTATGCTTTCTAAAAGAAGTTCTATTACATGTTTTAAATCTTAAATTATTTCTTACCTACATTAAGAGTTGTAGAATGATATCACAAGAAACTAGAAAGAGATTAAAATTTTCAAATCGAAGTTTCATTTCTCTTTTTTTGTGAAGAAGACAACAATTCAAAGGAATCACAGAGGATTCATCATTTAGAATAGTATATTTATAGCATTTTTTCCTTTTTTTTTCTTATTTTATATTTGTTATTATTTCCACATAGATGGAATTGTTGCTTAAAATTTCTTGAAAATGTGATTAAACTATTTGTTTAAAATTATTAGAAAGATGTTCATGTCCTTGTTCTAGATCCTTTCTGTTGAAGCTTCGGGCTCAAATTTATTGTAAGTTTCCATGCCAATGAGTTCATAGAATATATAAATATTCTACCCTCTTTATCTTTAGGGACTCCATGATACCTTGCCAAGACAAGGTTACATTTGGTTGCTACATTAAAGTGAAGTTTAATCATGTCATCCTTAGGAGGGATCCGAGTCACTTGAGGATTTGGAGTATCCTTTATTTGTTGTCCTTTAATGGGACAATTTTTAATATTTTTTACATTAATATGTCATTAGCTTATGAAACTAAGGGACTGTGTGTGTGTGTGTGTATATATATATATATATATATATATATATATATATATATTCAAGTGTGTAGAGTTAGAGTTTGTTTCTATGGCAAGATGTAGAATTAGTATATAAGAGGGTATAGGCGGCATATATAGTGTTTATCTGGAACAAAAAGTAACTTCATATATTATTCAATCATTTTTTAAAGATGAGATAGAATTATATGCCATGGCACAATATTATTTATGATGGATAGATATAATTTTAAATCCACATCCTTCTCATATGAAAGTAGCCTAGTACTGGGTTGAATCACTAAGCAGTTTTCCCTTTTTATGTTGTCAGCACATATTGAATAAGTATGTAGAGCTTGATACTGGTTCTATGATAATATGTATAATATGTATATACTGGGGCATATGGTAGTTCACCTCATGGGAACCACCCATCCCATCCCCCTAAAAAAGGAAAAACACCCCTTGCTCGTAGTCATTCCAGATTTTTTACTGACCTCATTCCAGTGACAAAGGTTTTTGGGTGGTTGTATTTCCAATATGGAAATGGACCATAATATAATTTGTACAAGTTTCTGGAATGAGCGAATGTCAAAGATATGGGTATGAGTGTATGGAATATCTAGAGGCTTTGCCTAAATTTCAATGGAATGGAAGGTTGGAAGTGGATATATATATATATATATATATATATATATATATATATATATATATATATTCATTCTTGGTTTAGGTGTCAACATCAAATTTTATCATCTTTCCAAGCATTTTTTACTTTAATTTCATATTCTGGAGGACCATAGATGTCTCTCACAATTTAGCTTCATATATATATATATATTGGTAAATTAGACTAATTCTATTAGAAAAGCAAAGAGTGTATGGCACATTGAGATTACAAACAAGAGAGGCTAGAGATCCAGATAATCGAAAATGATGAAAAATCAACCTTGGTCCCACGATTAGCCAAGAGAGAAGAAAAGAGAGCCCAAAAGGTGAACATGGGGGCTAAAAGACACAAAAAAGGAGTCTACCCAGAATGGGTGGAGTCCTTAGTACGAAATTTCTTGCCCTTATTTTTTGATGCTCTGACCCAACCATCCTGGGGCGGGTGTGCCAGAACCACTCAAAGATATTTGGTAATTGAAGGATATGGCTCCTTATATGAGTCTGAGGAGGAGGTTTCATAAGATTGCTTCTAAGTGCTCGTTGGACCGTTGGGTTCACCAGGGTCTGTCGAGGTCATGTCCTTCACTTGCTTTGCCTCTTCCTCATCTCCCTCGATTTCTTCCTCATCCGAGCTGAAGGAGTCAATGTCATCCATGGGTGGCGGTGCACAAGGTTTCCATCTTTTGGATTTTTATTTCCGGTTGATCTTCTCCTTTTGAGAAGGGAAGGAGGGGCATGAGTTCTAAAGGTGCCCTATTTGATGACAGTGACAACATCTAAAAGCTGTGTTCTCATAATCCAGGGTCCGATTCCAATGGAAGTCTCCCACTGATCCAGATTTATTCAGGAACATGATAGAATGCACATATAATCATAAATACAAAGATGCAGCAGAAATAACACTTCATTTCATTAATATCAAAGAACTGAAATTTGCTTACAGACAAAATGGAAATAAACTGGCTAGGGCGCTGGTAGCTTATCTCTGAGAAGAGATGTGGCAGCTACAGGCCTCTGAATTGTGTTAAAATGAGGCTCGAGGGCATATTTATTATAGAGAAACAATGGAAAACCATAAACATCCAAAAACCTAACCCTAGGAGATGAAGCGCCAATACTATGGGCCCCATTTGGGTAAATCAGTGTTTCAAATTCCCAGGGTCGTAACTTTGGCATACTATCTTCGTTTGACGCACATGATACATCATTAGAAATATCTATCTAAGAACTACAATTGTTGCTGCAAATATCAATTTTGTAATAGAATTATATTCGTCGGCCAAACGATCCCCAAAAAACGTCGTTTAGGGCCTTAAAACAAGCCTGAAGTTCGTAGACTCCGAAAACCTGCTAAAAATAGTAAGTTGTACTGAATGTGAAAATCTGCAAGAATTGATGGTGCTGGTCCAAATGGAATAGGTGGGTGGCCACCGATATCCACCTGGATCATTCCTCCCTCCTTAGGAAGTAATGACTTATTATGCGGAGTCTTCCATGAGTTGAGGAAAATTTACGAACTCACTTGGTCTCCAGTGAACCACTTGCCTTGGTGCAGGAGTTGGCCAGCTTTGACAACCTGATATAGTTGGATCTTATGTTGACAAGTGTTCTTGATTTGCATGTCCATGATAAAATTTGTGGTGGCATGTTCCATGCAGTCTGGGTTTAACTATGTTGTTGTGAGTTGATCTATAATGTTAGAGGTGTCCAGTAGAGGTGGGAAGTAGGGACGAAGGCGGTCCACATTTGGTTTTTCACTGTGGAACCGATGAGCTGTGGAATGTAACATCGAGTTTCAAGAGCTGTTCCTCAAGGAAATTCTTTGGTGATGGTGTACTCGCCCCACACTTGAGTGGGCGAAGCTTGCGGTGGGGTCCAGTGAGGCGCTCCTTCTGCAAATGTAGCCACACTTTGTCGCCCACCTGGAAGTTGTGTGGCACCCGATGTTGACCATGTTGTTGCTTGTACTTAGCATTGGCTCTATCCAATATGTCCTGAACATAGTAGCGGATGTGCTGAATGCGCTCAATGAAGATGTTCACTTTGTCAGCTTCAGATTGGACATGAGCCGAATTGGCTTGAGTAGTCACAGATGGCATGGCTACGTCAATGGGACATAGTGGCTGGAATCCCAAGCCCACCTGAAAGGGGCTATGGCCGGTTGAGCTGTGGAGAGCCCGGTTATAACTGTGTTGTACATAGGGGAGGATTTCATCCCATGTGCATGGATGCTTTGAATTTTACATGCGCAGAATGTGTACAATCATCCTGTTGATGACCTCTGTCTGACCTCTGTGTACATTACAAGCATATGCTATCCCCTTCAAGATTTTTTTAAAAAATAATTGGGGTACTCACCAGGAATGGTGGGGAAGGGGAAATTGAACCAGACGGAGTTGTGTGGGGACATCTCATTTCATCATTTTTTGCCTTCATGGGTTTGGGTAATCCGTTTTGACCTCTCATCTGTTCTTTGTCGCGTCATCATGACCTCAGATCCCTTGATGTCAAATACTGCCAAATCCAGTGTCGTGTCATTGATATGTTCAAGAGAAGTTTGCCTTTGCATTTTTAACCTCCCTCTGATTCTTTGTTGGTCATGATTCACTACTATCATGTTCCTATGTCTCGTGTCAGTGATGTGGGAAACATTATGGCCCTCCTTCGACTAGGTCACTTCCTGTCGACTTCGGCTCATTATCTAGGAATTTGATCTAGAGACTCCCTTCTAGTACCTTGGAGCTTGCATGCCTCAATTGCAGGTTCTTCACATTCAACGTAAGGTCCACATCATTGGCCTTTGATTAGGTGATTATGCGGATGTTCGACACCAGCTCACTGTTCACATTCCGTGGATTGTACCTGTTGTACCTGAGATCCATTTTCATTATTAGTGGTTTCTCTCGTGCCTGTTAACAACTTTCATCATTGGCTGGTAATCAGGTGATTTTCTTGCATGTTTGACTTCAGCTCATATATTTGCATGCTTGATTTTGTACTTGTTCAGGTCAAGATGGAGTGCAATACTATGGGTTTTGTCTGATAAAAATCTAGACTGTGGATTCTTGTGGATTATCATGACTTATTACATGACTCTTTTGATTGGATGGTTGTGCCCATACCTGAGTCTTTTTGTTCATCCTTACTGCTGGATGGCTGCGTCCATACCTCGGATCTCAGTTTTTATATACTCTATTATGGATGGCTGCACCCATACCACATGTTCATGTATCAGAGATATCAGTTGTATTTGTAATTACAGGTTTTCCGATAGTGGTGTTTAGTTCGAACGCATTCTCATAAAGAATTTCTCCCCTCCCTCTCTCTCGGACCTCATGCTTTAGGGGGCATCTGTTACACATCATTTTTTCACTATCCCTGCAATCCCCATCTTTCACATTGGAGGGTCATTTCTGTGACTAATAAGAAGTTTCATGCCTTGCAAATACCATCATTGTATCCCTTTACATGAGAGTAATATTCCTTTTATTGACAATTCCCTGAGAAGTGCTTCAGAAACCCCTGTTTTTTCCTTGGCGCGAGTAGTCAGTTCTGCCCTCGCACCAATGAGGAAGATTAACACTGGGACTTGTGCTAGTTGGCGCTCTGTCCCAGTTAGCCTCTCACGCAAGCTATTTATGGAAGGTTTTTTAAAAATAGAGGCGGAGATTCCACTCTAACAACTCCGAGGGTGAGTCATTGGGAGTGGTTGGATTGAATAACCATGGACTCCCTCCTTTATTTTATGGTTTCCACCTCTTGTGGGAACCTCCTAAAGGATAGGCCTCCCTTCCACCTTTGTAGGGATCCTAACCTCCTCCTTTTCCTCTATAAAAAGAAGCTATCTATCCTTGCATAAGCTAGCTGAACATGGAGAATTGAGTATACTATAGCTGAACTATTGAAGAGATAGAACAAAAAGGAACTTCATTGAGAGAACTTAAGTCCATGCCCTCATCTCGTCCGAATCTCCTGATGAGCATCTGAGACACGCTTCAGCTGAACCCTGCTGGAGGAGACTGCGATGTGAAAGCTTTGGTTGTAACTCTTCCTTCTATCAATACATATACGTGACTATTGTTTGGTTCCCATTTTGTGTTATGTTATTTAATGCAATATGCTTAGCCCTCTTTGACTAGCTAGTAGTTATGAATGAATTTATTATGTCATATGCTGTTCTTGTTTGTTGATCTATGTGTAGGTATCCGAGCATGACTATAGAAGGATTGTGACTTGCTGAGGCAAAAATGAGAGGCCACCACCATTACAGCCACGACGACATCATTGGATTCCAGGTAGGTCGATCTATCGTGTCCTCTTTTCATTCAGTAATTAGGAATCAACACTCTAGCATGTCTCTTTGTTTCTAGACCCACTCTAGGGCTAGAGGGATCATCTCTATCCACAGAGAGGATTTACCTGCTTAATAAAGCTGCAAAAGAAAAAAAAAGGAAGAAAATCAAAAGCTACAAAGGGATGAAATTGGTGGTGCTTGTGTGTTTTTTTCTGCATCTGTTTCTTAAATCAGAAAGTGCAAATGCCATTTCTAATTCTCCTAAGATCCTTTATGTTCCCTACCAAAAGACTCTCGTAGTCCATCTCCTAATCCTAGTGGTGTTTGTTATTTTTAGATGTTTTATTCGCTAACTCGTGGGTTTATAACAAAAATTGCATTGTACAAGAAACACCCCTTTTTCTAATCATTTTGATAATTTTTTTAGGGTTTTTGAGATTTTTTCTCACCAATGACTTCCAATTTTTGTAAAAATCATAAATAAAGAAAGTGATGAGATCCTAGGAGTTTAAACTTTAGTGTTTTCAAACCTTCGGAGCATATGACATGAATCTTATGAAATGTTTATTTCCATTAAGCATGAGGGTAGAATTATTAACTTAAATGGTCCTTAACACAATCCCTCTAGATTTGTCTCTTCAAATGTGAGGGCACCCACTCTCATAAAGGACATGTTGGGAGTTTAAAATTTAGTCTTTTCAAACCTTGGGCACATATGACATGAATCATATGAAATTTTTATTTCCATTAAGCATGAGGGTAGAATGATTAACTTAAATGGTCTTTAACACAATCCCTCTAGATTTGTCTCTTCAAATGTGAGGGCACCCACTCTCATGTTCGCATTTACTGATATTAGCCTTTAGGAAAAGATAAGAAAATATAAATTGGACTAATGTATCAATCCATGTGAACATGATACCCATTCGCCCTCTCACACACTCAATGTGCAAACTTTGTCTCCTAAAGGACATGATTTGGGCAGTATATCAGTTGCCTCGAAAACTTAGGTTCAAGTCAATTCTTCATGCAACATGATACTAAGAATTTGCTAAGTTGTCTCCTATTATTATGCTAAATTGGTCATCATCAGTTCAAAAATTCTAGATGACTCTCATGGTGTTGCAATGTTATTTAATCTTACAAGTTGGCATACTTTCTTAGTCCCACAATGCTGAAAAACTTTCCTCAACTATTAATCCTAAAGAAGCCCAATAATGGGTGAACATGGATAGGCCAGCTTGACTTTTCTCACATGTCTTCCATCACTTAGACACTTATTTTTGGAACTCTTATACATTTACTATGTCAGTTTGCTAAGGCCTAAAATGGGAAAGATAAATAACAAGTGTGTGCAAGCAGCAACACACTTGACTAGATTGAACTCGGCCTAGTCTTATGATGGATGTACATTTTAAGGGCTTCTTTCCTAATTCAAAATCGTTGAAGATATATAAACTAACTATTTCATTTGTCCTACAATTCCAATAGTGCACATGGCAAGCTTCTCTGCAAATATCTTTTGTTGCATATGGTAGGCCTCTGAATAGACTAAGCTTGTACTAGCATAATGCAAACATGACCTGCAAGTCACCACTGTGTTTTGGTTTCTGAAGACTGCTGCATTATTGAATGACTAGTGAAGTATCAACCAATGAATAAGTTTCAAGCTTTGGAGAAGTCACAATATATATTATAATTTTGTCTTGCAGATTGGCCTCTTGACCAATTTTTTCTAGGAATGCCTCTTATGAAAAAATAAGTTCTTTCCTAACAAGTTATGACCCTCTTGAAAATACCAGGTTCACTAGAACATTGGAAGAAAATATCTAATGCACGCATCATGCTACCACTACAAGCCATTGCAGAAAATAGAAACCAAGGTGAAAAAGGATCTATAGCTACATTGTAGACGTGTTATAGTGACAAAATTTCTTGAATGTCTATTCTCCAACATCCATAGCATTACCACAAATAATCATAGTTTGTATTTAACTCCAAATAATATACATTCCAATAAGAAGTTGTCAATCATAGTTTTACCTTGTGGCAATGATTTTCCTTATGCCCTGCTCTCATTTTCAGTCAAAAACTAGATTTCCTATATTGATGACATTCCTACTGTAATATGACCAACTATCAGACAACTATCTCACTGTAATTCTAGATAAAATGAGCAGTGTACCAAAATAATAAAGAAACTGAAAATGATAGTAGATATTGCAGGTTAAGTAACTAAATAGGTAGTATGCATGATATGCTATTCCATAATTCACTACCTTTCCCATTTATAAAATAGTTTCTACAACAATTCTACTGCATATTAGTTCTTTATGTTGCTATTTATTGAGATTTTGGCTCACACGGGGATTACAATCAGCCTTTCCATAGGAGATACATATGGCTTATGCAATTGGCATACCATTGTTGTTACTATAACTAACATTTCATGATAAGAAGTTACAGTTGAAACATTGCATTTACTTTTTTTGGCTTACTAATTGTTATGTATGGCATATATAATACTAGTTGTCCATTGGGATTCATACGTGACCAAATGAAAAAGTATTTAACTGTTGCTAAATGAAAAAATGTGACATGCTAGGATTAGAGGGATTTTGTGCAAATTATAATGAAAATTAAAAAAGTGAAGGCTTACACCTCTAGTGAAGTGATAGTATGGTTTCTTATTTATAATCGTCTAGAGGTATTATTATTATTATTTGTTCATTTCTTTCTGGCTTTTTTTCCCTGGTCAAGGTGTTTCTCAAGTTTGTCAGCTCTGAATGCTAAAAAAATTTCTTAATGTCTTGTAGTGGAAACACCTCACATCTTATCATAGGTCCAAGATCTAGTTTTGGTACAATAGCGCAAATTATTGAAAATTTGGTAAGTGCCTGCTACTGAAAGCCTTGCCATTGTGACCCAAGTGCTATTTGGCCACAACTAGAAGGTTAGTGCATTGGGCAAAAGAGAATGTTGTGTGTGTTGATGCTGCACACAGGGCATGTTTTTGCAAGCCCTTTTTCCCATCATGTGCAAGAGCAGTTTGCATTTGCAAGATGCACATAGCATTCTCTTTGCCCAATAAAATAACCTTCTAGTGTTGCATGAGCTTCTAGCCTCTTTAGACTAAGGAACTGTCCAAAACTTTGTCACTCTTGGTTTGTAGTTATCCTGTGAGTTTAGTCTGATTGCAAGACTTTTGCCTTAACATTCCTTCTCAACGTTTTTTCCATAACCTCAGAGCTACTCGGGTTTAGGGTTGTTCCCTATATATCTCTTGGGGTCTGGACCAACCTCCTGATCTGCTGGCAAAATTTCTATACCTCCAGCAGATATATCACTTATCATAGGCATTTTTGTTTCTCCAAAATGCCATTACTCTCGCAGAAGGGTGCATTATAATTTAAGATTCTTTCTCCCACAACTCAACATGTTGTGTGCAATGTGGTGCCTGTTGGGTGATTTCAATGGCTTCTACAAACTAGTTATTAGACAATGTTTCTAACCTCTTAGGAACGAGCTACTTAGCGATGGATGCCTCTCTGAAAATTGTTGGTATTGATTGTTCATTAGTATATTGAAAAATTCATCGTCGGGGATTAATGTTTCAATTTTATCAAGTGTCTCTTGTTTCATATTCAACACAAGATGGAATTTTCATGCACTCAATTCATTGGATCAAGACTTTCTAGCTTGCCTTGAATATTGAAAACAAGTTACAGAAGCGATCCCTAAAGATGGAGCATCATTGACAAAAATTCAAGCTCCTCTTAGTGGATGTTTTCTAATCCCTCTTCTTCTGCTCCTTCCCCTTGTCATCTTCATTTGTTTACAAGGCATGAAAAAGATACCCATAAGTCTAAATTTTAGCCCAAAAGAAATTGTAATGATAGTGGAAATGTTACGAGAATATTTTTATTATCACTAATGGTCTACCCATTCTAATGAGGGATGTCTTAAGCAAAGAGTTCTCAACACATATTTCAGTGGCTTAGAAAAAGGAAGGAGAAGGTTAAAATGATTATAGTCAACAATCCCAGTTACATAAGTGGTTGTTGTGGACTTCCCAATCCATGGTGGGAATGCCTCTGCTACTAAGTACGGTAATTCTAACAATTCAAAAAAAAATGGAAAAACAATTCTAAGCCCACAATTAGTCTTAATCATCACTTACTACTTCACTTTAGACAAGGATGCTTTGTTTGTGCAAAATTGTTGCATTATAGTTAATGGTAGTGATAAAAATCTTATTTCACAAGATCATGTGACTTTTCTTAATTTTCCTTCAAAATGTTAACCTTGGTCTAAAATTTTAGGGTTGGATGAAGGATAAGGAACCAATGCAAGTTATGAAGGTCCGTCAATTCAGTTTTGCTATTGACCACTCTTTGATAGTATTAAGTATGATGGCACTCTTGTTGACTGTTGTGGTCTTATTCCTTGGAAGGTTTTATCAACACGATTTTTTTTTCTAAATTAGACTATTCTATTAATTATGAACATAGTTTACATGTCGAAGATTGCTTCCAGAATTGTTATGCTAGCCAATTCCGGAGGGATCATAGTTCAAAAAGACAAAAATGACAAAAATGAGACGGCCCCGGATGGGGAAACCGGTCCAAAAATCACTACCCTTAGTAGGGAAACCAGCTTTAACCAGAAAATACCAAGAGTTTTTCAATTTTTTTAGGAAATACATGCTAACAGAGAAATTGATCAAAATAGAAAGAGGAAACCTCTCATTGCAGTGGCTGCCTGTCATGCTAAGTGTCATGAGGATGTGACAGTGGCTCCTCAATGATAAGACACCTGTAATCATCTGAGGAATGGTCATCTTTCTTTGAGTGCTGAGTTGTGGGTTCCGACGTGGTGGCGGTGCACACAACGCTGGCACTGCCTTTCCTCTTCTCACCCATCAAGTGTTCTGGACTTCTGCTTCCGCTACGTTCACTGCTGGAGGAGTGCCCTTCTAGTTTGACCAGCAGAGCTTCGGATTTCCTTGAGTACTGAGGAGACACTAGAGAGATTGTAGATTTCCTGGGACATTTTCTAGAGCCTGACCCAGCTGAGCTCGAAGGCACCTCCTGGAAGCTGACAGTAATGGTGGCTATAACTCATGGTCTATCCAGGGAGCAGTCATGGTGGAAATGAGCCAAATTTTCTTCAAGAGGTGGGGATCGACTGTCAGAGTGAATGGAGATTGGTGAACATGAGGACTAGACCCTTCCTTTTCCATGACAACACCTCATTCTATGCCTCCTCGGCATCCTGGAGCAGGATTGAGCATGAGGGAAGCTAGTTAGCAGATGCTTAGAGGTTGAGTGAGTGTTGGCGTGCAGAGTCTGTGAGACTGAATGGTAGTCGGTGCAATGAGGCGATGAGGCTAACAGGAAGCGAATGTCACAATGTGTCTCTGAGAGCGAGGGGGAGCTCGGAGCAGAGACTACAGAAAAACGAAGATGGCATGACGAGAATGGCATCAATGGAGGGCATGGCACCATGAAGAGGAGCTCAGGGATACGGACCGGACAGGCGTAAATATGAAGGGCAAAGGCAGTTAAGGCACCTTGAGGTGAGTAGCTGGAGCATTTATGGGTAGTAGGACAGGCCCCATGCATGGCTATGTGGCTAGGCCATGTGTCATGCAATGGGGCTGCCACCTCCTGTCCTGGATCATACACCTGCATCTGGGGGGGTTTATCAATACGATTGACATGCAAGCTATTATACATTGTCTTGAAACTTCCCTATTTTTGCAAAGAAGTTAGCATCATGCTAGTGATTAATTTGAAACTATATTTTAGAAGAAAAATTCACTGTTTTTTGGTGGAATAGTTCATAATTTATTCTAATCCTTTTTTGCAAGTGTACTAGTCATGATGATAAATGTGTGGTTTAATTCAGAGGGTTCTCAGTTATTTCTAGATACATTTTTCATCATTTTCTTTGAATAATTCTCTAGTGCTTTACCTTCATATTTTATCCCCTACATAATTTCTCCTGAGGTCCATGTTGTTATGTTTATTAGCTGTTTCTGTGGAAATTTTTTCCTGAGGTTCTGTAATGTAAATCCAAATGAAAAAAAACTATTTTACACATTGATATTTGTTCAAGACATTCTTGTGTGATACTTGAATTTCATAAATCTAGATTTCTATTTCGTTATCTATATCAATATATAAGAACATGCCCATGGATTGTTCATATTTCTCAAACTGTGGAGTTGTTCATTTCCTGTTGCGTGTTCTTTTATATTGTTATGTTGTGATTCAAATTTCTAGTTGTGATTTCCAGTTATTCTCCTATGTAGTACATGCTTTGTTAGATTATATCAAAATTTATTCTTATTGTCTTTTTATTATGTATATTGAACATATTATTTCTAGCAACTTTTGATTTTCCTATATTTTCTATTCTTTTGGTGTATCTTTGCACCTTTAGGGGAAATTTCTAGTTTAAATGCTAATTCTTTAAAGGGTGCTAGCTCAATGGAAGAGCACCTAATTTACAAGTAGGAGGTTGGTGGTTCGATTCCATCGTGCTCTGATATTAATAGGGAATGACGATGATCAGTTTTTGGTGACGGATGCTCTTTTGACCATCAGCAATGAGCTTATGGTGACATTTTTTGACCCTCACCAAAATATGAAATGGTGAAGGTCAATGAACGCCACCATATATACGCATCAATAGTGACTACCATTAAAGTTCCGTCACCATAAATATTTGTTGTTGATATGAAATGGTGAGGGTCACTTTTTGTCATTATAGGCATTATTTGTGACGGACCTTGATGTCACCAATGAGTTTATGGTGACGGTCAATGAACGTCGCCATATATATGCAATAGTAGTGATGTCCATGAAATGTCCATCACAAAAAAATGTTGTTTTTCATATGAAATGGTGACGGTCGCTATCCGTCATTATAATCAATATTTGTGACGTATCTTGAATGTCACCACAACACATACTTTCAGCGACGCCACCTTTGGTGACCTTCAGTTTTTTGGTGATGGGGGCTATTGTCAGTCACCATTTCTCATATGAAATGGTGACAGTCACTATCCGTCACTATAAATAATTATTGGTGATAGACCTTGAATGTCACCACATCACCTATACTTTCAGCGACACCACCTTTGCTGACGTTACATTTTTTGTGACGAAAGCTTTTTTGACCCTCACCAATGAGCTTATGGTGATCATTTTCTCCCTTCACCAATGTCCTTTTTTATTTTAGTGGCTTGAGTAACTAACTACCATTCATCGCACATCGCAATTTATAACTATTACCATTTATGATGTTACCCATAAATCCTACGAAATGTGATCTATGAAAATCGCACATCGCAAATTTTATGTATTAAACGAGTTTTATTTTAGTTATGTCCTGTGAAATCCGAAGTGCATATTTAAGAAGCCAAGCGGCTGCACTTTATCAGACTTTGTAACTTTATGTTTATTTCTTTATTTTCTCATCGGGTCCACATAACACAAATTTCACCGAATTGCATATAAGTTCAATCGTTTAAACAAGACGCGATGTAATTTTGATTTATAATGGTGATTAAATTGTTTGCAATAATATTTTGATATGACTTTGGAAATAACTTAGTGCATATCGCAGCCCACATGACTTAGTGGATTTTTAAGTCGTTTAAGTTTGTAAGCTATGCAAATTGTGATGCGCACTAAGGAATGAAAGTGGAAAAGCAAGAAAAACTTTATTTCCTAAAGTTTTTTTACTTGAGCTAAAAAATAAATTAAATGAATTTCTTAATTATTTTTAAAGGGTCCCCATTTATTTTAATAAATGGGGGTTGTTGTATAGCATAGCAATTGGCGATTCACTTGGGAGAACCAAATATCTTTAACTTTTTGAATTTTCTAAAACTTTTTTGAAAAAAATAGTTGCAGGAATGAATTTCAAACAAATAATATCTTACTAAGCAATGAAATTTCTCTTAATTAAAATTCATAAGAATTTCTCTTTTAAAAATAAAAGTACGAAAATCTATATCAGTCTTTACTCAGTTCAAAAAGATAAAGCAGGTGGCTCTTCCAGATTAGCTTTATAAGTATTTAATCTTTTATCACAGGTAGAGCCTCTGATCCAATAGGCAATTTAAGCCCTTGGCAGGGTTACCTTTTACCCAGCAATGATTCATTGTCCCATCCAGTCTTTCTTACAATTCCCAAAAATAAATTCTAACTTTATACAATTGATATTTTTTGAAAATTTTTCTTTTTGTATCAGATTTTTACTTGCTTAAAAGCCATTTTCTTGGTTTGGTAACCAAATAATGACAATGCCATTCACTAGTTGTAATTAAACTAATCAAGCTGGCTCTTGATGAGACCCCTTGTCCTCTTGATATAATCTCAATTCATTACCCTGTTTTGGTAGGCAGTATTGGTAATGTCAGTTAAAATATTTCCCTATGAACATGGTAAGCAAGCTCATGATGAGACTTATTATATTTTAAGCTTTTCTAGTATAATATTTTTTGAATTTATTTCAAAAATTGATAATTTTTCCTGGATGGGGTGAATCATTGGTCCTTTTGAGAATTCTAGATGATAATTTTTAGTTTTAGATTGCTTCTCTGTAAAAGAGTATTTACTATGTTAAGGATTATTTTCTGGACTGATAAAAGAATAGTCATGCTTTATAAATATGAGAGTTCATCAAAGAATAAATAACTTCAGTGAAATTGCATCTTTTAGTGAAAGTAAAATATATTTGTCTTTCAAATATTTCGATTGTTTCCTTGACATTTCTTATTTCTATAAGCGATAAATCAAAAAAGATCATTTGAGATGTTTATTTGAAAATCCAAAAATTTATACTAAGCAACGTTTATTTTCCTAATAGAAAATAAAAAGACAATAGTATACAAGAATAGAAAGGGTTAACTTCTATGAAAAGTATTTCTTCAAAATTTTCCCATTAATAGGAAAAGAATCTCTTTTGCCTGATAGATCTTGCAATAAGAATGTCAATGGGCCTTTTTCTTCAATTATTTGAAATGGATCTAGCCAGAGTTTTTGAAACTTTGCGTGTTTACCTTTTTCCTCATGCACTTTGTCCCCTTTCAATACCAGATCACTAATTTGAAAGTTTTTTGGAGTAACAAAAGTTGAATCAAATGAAGCTTTTACTATCTGTTGATAATGTGCATGAGTATGCTCAGCTTTTTCTCTTTCTTCTTCTAGATTAAGAATTTGAAATTATCTTAGTTGTAGTGAAGAAGAAGGAGATTCATTAATGAATTGAACTAACGCAAGAGAGGGAATAACTACATTTGTAGGAAGCACATCTTCTTTTCCATAGACAAGATTGAATGGAGAAGTGCCAATAGAAGCTTTATGAGTTATTCGGTCTGCCCAAAGAGAAAATATTAATGACTTATGCCAATTTTGTTGGTTTTGATCAACACTTCTTTTGATTATTATAATCAAGTTTTTGTTCGTGGATTTTGTTTCCTTGTGGTAATAGTTTGCAGAATACTTAAGTTTAAAACCTCTTTTGATTGAAAATTCCATCATAGATGTTCCTGAGAAGTAACATGCGTTATCAAACATTAAAGAAATAGGTAAATCAAACCTAGTTATGATATATTGGTCGATGAAATCAATGATATTCTCAGAGTTGGATACCTTCAATGGAATTTCTTCCACCCATTTAGTAAAGTAATCTGTAGTTGTGAGAATATATCTATGTTGTTTGGAAGAGTTAGGAACAATCTCACCAATTATATCTAATCCCCACTGTTCAAATGGTTGTTAAATATTAACTGGCTGTAATGGGAAGGTTGGATTCCTTTGTCTTCCAGATGCACTTTGACACACTTTTCATTTTCTTGCATATTCGTGAGCATCTTTGAAAAGTGTAGGCCAATAGTAACCTGCATGCAGGATTTTGTGTGTTGTCATATTTCCTCCAAAATGTCATCCAGCTAGTCCATCATGGAGTTCTTGCAAGGCTCCTTCTTCTTCAGATTTTTCTAAGCATCTTAATAGTACAGAATCAAAATTTCTCCTAAATAATACATCATTGATTAATTCATATTGCTTGTCCTTTAATATCAAAACACGTTTCGTTTTGTAACTGAGTTGGGTCAGAGCATATCCATTTTTCAAATAGAATATGAGATCAACGTATTGAGATTGTGCATAATTGAGGCTTACCTCTGATATTTTCACATTGTTACTTGAATCTTCTTCTGATGATAGATGGGATGCTCCTATAAGCTTTCTGCAAAAACCTTGACCTTTAACAATTTTAGAGGGTCTAATTTCTACATCATATTATTGTAAAGCAGTAACCTAGTTAGCTCTTTTATCTCCTAATTATATTTGCATTAACAGTTGTCTCACTGCAGAGAATGGAACTATGATTTTGGTGAGTTTTAAGAGAAATGGCCTGAAATTATTTATAGTCTTAAAGATAGCAAATGTTTGTTTCTCGACAAATGAATAATTTAGTTCTGCACCCTGCAAATTGGAACTGAAAAATGATATTGGTGCTTCAATGTGTTGGTCATTAAGTTGTGTTAAAACAACATTGTATGATGTATCTGATGAAAAATTATATAAAGTAAAAGGATTAAGAAAATTGGAGGTAGTTAGGAATGGAGCATTGACAATAGATTGGTTGATTAAATCAAATGCTTCTCTTTCATTATGTCCTCATCTAAAGAATGATTTTTTCTTAATCATGTTTTGTAATGGTAAAAATATTTGTGAAAAGTCAGGGACAAACCTTTGAACAAAATTAATTTTCCCAAGAAACGACTGCATAGCTTTCTTGTTATGAGGGAAAGGAATTCTTTTAATCTGTTCAATTCTTTTGGGATCAATATATATACCTCCTTTTGACAGAATGAATCCTAAAATTTTTCCTTCATCTAATGCAAAAAATGATTTCTTTGGGTTTAATGAGATGCCATACCTTTTACATCACTCGAAGACTTGCTTTAGGTCATTCACATGATTGGTTACTTGTTTATAAAAGACTGTAATGTTAGCTAAATAAATAACCACTGATTTATTTATGAGCCCCCTAAAAGCTGTGTCCATAGCTCTCTGAAAAGTGGCACCTGCATTAATTAATCCAAATGGCATCTTTTGATAGGCGTAAGTTCCCCACTTAGTCATGAATGTAGTATTTAATCTATCATCTAGATGTACGAGAATTTGGTTATATCCCGAGAATCCATCTAAAAGGACATAAGTTCAGACCAGCTACTGTTTGCAGTACTTGTTCCATGGTTGGTAATGGAAATTTGTCCTTTTGACATGCTTTGTTTAAATTCCTAAAATCAATACAAATTCTAATATCGGCATTTTAAGTTCCTGACAAGTACCAAATTTGAAACCCATTTAGAATGCCTAACTGGAAACATGATCTTTTCTTTGAGGAGTTTGTTTAGTTCTGTTTTGATTTGAATTTCGAGATTCGGTTGAATCTTCCTCAATTTTTGTTGTATAGGTTTCTCATCTGAAATCATAGGAATTTTGTTTTGAATCACAAAAGTATCATATGTTTTGAGATCAATATAATCCCAAGAAAAAATACTTTTGTACATTCTAAACAATTTAATAAATGATAATCTTTCTTCAGAAGATAGACCAAGACCTAGATTGACATTTTGAGGTTTTTCGTCAGTTCCTAGATTCACTAATTCAAATCTTAAGGTAGAGCTTTGATTTTTTGAGAGATCCTTCAGATGTTAATATATCTATGATATTTGAATCATTATTGAATACTCTCCAATTGGTAATAGTGTCAGGAACGGATGGTCTAAAAATTAATTCAATGGAAAATCTATCGAGACTAAACTCTTGAGATGGAATTAACTTTAATGGTACATTATCCAGTAGATATGCACTAGCATTGTACATTCTAGGCATAGAAGAAATATTGAAGGCTAAGAAATGAATGGTAAATTCTTGGACTAATGATTGGTAATGCTTTAAATGTCCATAATTACAATGAATGGTATTTCTTACCTATCTAACAATGATTTCCGAATCTCCTAGGAATTTAGGATACTTATTATTAAGATCAATGGCTTTGTACAAACCTTGGGCTAATGCTTCATATTCAGCTATATTGTTCGTGCAATTAAATTCAAGTCTGCAGGCTAACATGGTTTTTTCTCCTTCTGGGCTTATTAAAATACAACCAGCGCATGCACCATCTTCAGATTTAGAACCGTCAAAATAAAGAGTCCAAAATAAATAACTAACTATTGGTTTATATAAAAAAAAATTACATTTTGAAATGTCTGACTGGGAAAAATTCTCAATCTGGGAAATAACTGCATTATTGAAAAAAGGTGATGGTTTAGCATTGAAATTTCCCAAAAATGATTCTATTGAGTAGTTTCCAATAATGTTATTAGTGAATGCTACTGGCTCGTTTATTCCTTCAAGATCGATGACTGTATGTTTCATGAACTTTTCACGGTCTATCTGAATTTCATTTGGATTTCCATTGTATGGTAGCCACATATGCGACCAGTCTATTGCAAAATATCCATTAAGTTTTTCAGACCAGTCTCTGCTTAATACTAAACCGTAAAACTTAGGAATATCGGTCACCAATATATTGATTATTTGAGAAACCTTGGGATTTGATGACAATATGATAGAAACAAAATTTATTTCTCCTACAACCTCTACTCTAGTTCTATCAAGTTGTACTATATGAACAGGATAACTCTGAGTGTAGAAATTTTGAATAATGGATAAATTATTCACCGAGATTCTCCTGATCACACACTATTTTAACTTCATGCACAATACAGAATCTCATCTACCATTTATCATCAATTTGCGGAAGTAAAACAATCGCATGCGCACATTAAAACCATAAACAATCACACATATTAACACAATATTTCATGGGAAAGCTTAAATCTGAAAACCCCCAACTATCTGTATATTATATGTCATAGAGATCATGTAACAATCATTGTAAAAACTCCTCACAAGTTCTCAGTACAGTCTCCAATCGCTACACACTACACAAGCTCAGATCTAGCGAAACACATGCTCCAATCTCTGCCACCTGTTAGCCTGCATCTACTGTGCAATCCAAGATGAATATTGGCCTTGAATGAGTTCGAATCCACCTGGCATGCACTGTGCAATCCTCATTTGCATCTCCATCAATGTGTGGTGAAAAGTCATGCACCAGTATAGTCACAACTGATAGTCACACTTGCTCTTTCACCTATCTCTCCACTGGTCTCCACTGAAACTGTCCATGCACTAAAGTTAAATGATGTATTCTTTAGTTGATTAATGAGTATTTAATTAGTGAATTAATTAATAATTAATTCACACCACTCTCACTAGTGTATCAATCAGTTAGACTAGATACAACTAGCTCAACTATGTCAGTTAAGCGAACCAACTCACCTTTTTATAATCAACTCACCAAAAAGCGCGCTCCACATGAGTTCCGCCGAAGTCATCACTTCGCCATCCACACTTAACCTGAGAATATCGTAATTCCTTCGGTCATCTGCTGTGCCACATCTGTGCACTTAACTGAAGTGCTCCAAGAGAATAAGATAATGTTTAGAGTCCAAATATTATTAAGATCTAATAATATTCGAAATATCTATTTTTAGACTGGCAATCTAAAAATAGATTTCGCCCAGTATGTCTAAAAATAGAATTCCATCTATTTTTTCCGACTTGACCAACCATCCAAAAATAGCATCCTGCAACTCATAGAACATGATCCATATGTCTAAAAATAGACTTTGCGCCAAAAATAGCCTGCGAGCCCACTTAGTGAAGGCGACTTCTTTTCACTAAGCTCATCATCTTGTTGCATTCTCAACACTCCCTCTCAACAAGATAAGGATTATCTGCAACCCCTATCCCCGCCTTCCGTGGTATTCGACCCTTCTCCTCGGTGAGCGCCTCACAAGATACGCATCCCGATCCTCCGTAGGAATGTATGAAAGGTAACATGACCTTCCGCCGCACACAATCTCCATATATGATGATACTCGGATGTCAATGTGTTTAGATCTATCATGAATTTTGATGCAACTCTGATTATCATAATATATCACAGTAGGATCTAAGTGTGAACCGAACAACCCGACCAGGATCTTCCTCATCCAAATAGCCTCGCATGCAGCCAAACTCACTGCCATATACTCGGCCTCTGCTGAATTGAGTGCCATGGATCTCTGCTTCCTGCTGTACCAAGAAACTGTTGTCGACCCGATACTGAAAATCCCTCCAGATGTGCTCTTTCTGTCTGTTGGGCTCCCTGTCCAATCTACATCCATGAAGCCACACAGCTTCACCTCATCCGACTCTCTGTACCATAATCCATATCCTGATGTGCCTCTGAGATATCTCAATACAGACATGCTTGCCCGCCTTCCAAAAGAGCTTGGTAGGCTTAACCAGAGCTTGCGAAAGCTGGTTAACTGCATAGCATATATCGGGTCGAGTATTGACCAGATACATCAACGACCCCACCAACTGTCGATAGACAGTGGCATCCACTACCTCCTCCGAAGTAGCATCTCCCTTCCTCCATCCACCAGAAGAGGAGTATCAATGTGCTTGCAGCCACACATGCTGAACTTCTCCGTATCTCCGAGGCATACTTACCCCGAGAAACAAAATGAATTCATCATCAAGGCCGCATTTCCAATCCCAGAAATAATGAAGGAGGCCCAAGTCCTCTTATCTCAAACTCTTTGCAAGATCCTCCTTGCATGAGAGTATCAAAAATTCATCACCCGTCAAAATCAAATCATCTACATAAAGTACAATGATCGGGAAGAACTTACCCTCCACCACACTGGTATAGGTTTAAATCCGCCTCACTGTGCTAAGAATCCGAGTCAAGTGAAATAACTTTCTATTCGTGTGTACCAAGCACGAGGTGCTTGTTTCAACCCATACAACGCTCTCTTGAGCTTGCACACATGTGACTCACTGCTGAAGATCTCGAAACCTTTGGGCTGCTCTATGTACACCTCCTCCTCAATCACTCAATTGAGGAACATGGTCTTCACATCCATCTGATGAATGTACCACCCCATCTGCGCTGAGAGAGCTAGAATGCTCCGTATGGAAGAATACCTTGCGACAGGTGCAAAGGTTTCCTCATAGTCGATCCCCTCAATCTATGAAAATCCTCGAGCAACAAATCTTGCCTTGTACTTCTCTACACTCCCGTCAGCTGCTTGCTTCACTTTGTAGATCCATCTCGAACCCACCACTGATTTCCCTTCTGGCCTTGGGAAAATCTCCCATGCACTGTTTCTGACAATCAAATCATACTCTTCCACCATGGCATCTACCCATGCGGGATCCTCCATAGCTTCCCAAAGGTAAGAGGGCTTTGTCACGATACACTTTCATAAGAGCCATGTATCCAAGATAACCTGGCCAGTGACTCGTCTCTATCCGTGCTATGATGTAGGTGCCCCTACAACCTTCTCTGCATCTTGAGCCAGTTGCTCCGCTTTTGTAGTGCGCTTCCACCCTTTGATGGTTGGCGTTGCATGAGTGGTCTCTTCCACTCCATGAACCTCCTCTTGTGGCTAATCCACATCCTGAGGCTCATCCTTAGGAACTAATAGCTCCTCATCCGCATGCAAGTGTGGCTCCCTCTCAAGCAAACACTTCATGGCTTTCTCCTCATGAAATTTGATATCCCGTCGCACAACAGTCTTGCGACTGTCTGGAAAATACACATGATAGTTGTGGGGCGTATCAGTGTACCCCACAAATATCCCAACCTCCGTCGTCAGCTCCAGCTTCTTCCTGGCATCCTTCGTCACATGAATGTAAACAGGTGAACCAAAAATCCTCAAATGGAAAATATCAGGCTTCTTACTATAAAACGCCTCCTCGGGTGTACTCATGCCAAGTATCATGTGAGGACGACGGTTCTGCACATATACTACAGTATTACATGCCTTCGCCCACAAGTGTATGGGAAGGCCCCGATCATGCAACATCGCCCGTGCAACACCCACGATCGTTATGTTCTTTTGTCAGCAACCCCGTTCTACCGTGGGTTATGAGGTGTTATGAGATCTCTTCGAATTCCTTCGCGCCGCAAAATTCCTTGAATTCCGCCGAGAGATGAATTCACCACCATTGTCGCTCCTAAGAGCCTTCACCTGCTTCCCCGATTCTTTCTCAACCAATGCCTTGAACTCACAGAACTTTGAGTATGTCTCGCTCTTCTTCTGCATGAAGAAGATCCACCACTTACGAGAAAAAATCATCAACAAATATCACATAATACCTGTGCTTTGCTGTCGAAGCTACTGAGAAAGGTCCACACACGTCCGTGTGAATTCTCTCAAGGATCTTCGTGGCGCGACTATCCTTCTAGTGAAAGGTGGATTTCACAAATTTTCCCAAGGTACACCCCTTGCACTAATCTGACTGCGCAAGAGTGCCCTTAGGAAGCCCAGTAGAAATCTGCTTCAGTATCTTCAAAGCTCCATGGTGAAGGTGGCCCAATCTCTGGTGCCACAGCTCACCATCATCCCGGCTCACCACTCCTTCCGCCTTGCATGCCATTACTGCACAGCCATCTACCCGCAATCGATAAAGGTTCTTAACTCGAACCCCTATCCTCCGGTCTCACCAGTTTGCCTTACCGCGCAGAAAGCCTTTCCCTCACTAAAGACAACATCATATCCATTGTCTTCTAACATGGCCACCGAGATCAGATTCTTCTTCAATCCTAGAACATGCATCACTTCCTTCAATACGAAGGGTTTACTAGACTCCCTCTCAAAGGAAATGGTACCGATACCAGTCGCACTGTATCTACCATCATCGCCCATATCGATGTGCACTCCAAGATATTTCTCATCCAGACCAGTAAAAAAATCTTTGTCTCCTGTCATATGAAAAGATGCACCACTGTCAAGAACCCACACTGAACCCATCACACTTGAGACCAAGCATGTGATCAACGAAAAATCCAGCTCAAACTGCGAGGCTAAGGCCTCTCCAACTGCAGATCCAACAACCTGCTTATTTTTCTTCTTCTGTGGACAATTAGTGGCGTAATGTCCGTGTTGGTGACAGTGAAAGCACTTCACCTTGGACATGTCCTGCTTCTTGCCTTTCGCACCAGATTGAGAAGCTTTCTTGCTCTTCCCCTTCTTTGCTTTGGCATCCAAAGCGCAATTCTCTTCATCAGAGTTCTTTGATGAAGATCTGTCCCTGGTACTCCGCCTTATCTCCTCTTGCACAAGATCCGACCAAAGTCGCTCCCATCCTGGAAATTTCTCCCGACCATTGACAGCAGTGGAAAATTTTAGGGGTGAATTTTAGCCCAAAGGAAAATTTTAAGGGATTTTAAATTTTAATAGGGTGAATTTTTTATATAAAACCCATTTTTTATAGTTTAATAAAGTTAGCCCAATAATTATTTTAAAAATAATTAATTATTAAATATTAGCCCACCAAAAAAAGGCGCATAAAACTGAAAGAATGAAATTCACCCCCGATTTTCCGCATTTCCATGACATTCGCCCCCAATTCTTCAACCGATTTTCCGCATTTCCATGGCATTTCCGCCCTCCCATTTTAGTGTCTGAGAGGTGGCCGGGGCTTTGTTGCACACCGATCTTCTAATTCTTCGGGGATTTTTGCACACCGATATTCTAAGTTCTTGCTGTTTGAGCGAGATTGAGTCGGAAAAATACAGTCATAGGAATCCCATCATGGTCCGTTAGGGCCTGGCCGACTCTCTCTGGTCTGTCACTCTCTAGTCCGGACTCGCCTCCCATAGTTCGTATATAGCAGAGAATCGAGATACACTTTGAAAGAGATGGTGTTGTGGGAGATAGCACTCGCCACAGCCTACGTGCTCGGCCTCAAGCGCATGTACAAGCTCGCTTTGAGACTCCAACACCAAATAATAACACAGAGGCACTGCGCTTTTCGCCAGTTTGTTCAACGGTATGCACCTTCCTTCCCTTTCTTGATTTCAAGATCTGTGTTTCAAGATGACGTTGGTAAGTATTTCTGAAATTTTCGGCAAAAGATATTTCAAAATTTTGATGTGTTGGTAAGTATTTCTGAAACTTAAGAATCTGATAAGCCAGTGTCGATGAAGATGACAGAACTTATCTGAAAGAAAATCTTGGATGGTCGCATTGCTAATAGTATTCCTTGGTGTATTAAATTTCTGAGTTCCAAGTTAGGTCCAATAACATTATATATGACTGCTCATGAAAGACATGATGCTTGAATGGAAATTGACAGCATGGTAGTAATGGTTGTATTGCTGATAGTACGCCTTGGTGTATTAAATTTCTGAGTTCATATTTAAGTACAAAAATATTATATATGTTGCTCACAAGAGACGTGATCCTTAAATGCAAAGAGAGTATGACAGAATGGTTGCATCGCTAATACTGGATCTTCATATATTAGATTGATGGGTTCAAAACTAGATGATAAAATCTGCTCAGTTCAAACAGTAACATTTACACTGTTGATAGTATGCTTTGATGCATTAGATGAGACCTCTGTGGGCACACTCTCTTGCAATGATGCTAGAAACCAAAGATTTCAACCAAATTATCCTCACCACTGTCAAGGCCAAACAGATAAGGTTAGGATCTAGAAATAAAAGGTGCTCTGCCATGTATATATAACAGGTTGAGTAAATAGAGCCTCCAGGTAATGAGAACACTGTTACGCATATATGAGAAGAATTAGGTGATCTTTCTGTGATCCAGTCCAATGGGTTTTGGCTTAGGAAGAGAGGGATCACCACACTGATAAAATTGTTAAGGGATACAATGAAGATCAAAGAGAACCCATAACACATGCCATACATCATGGAAGTAGGTATGCTACTGGATCTAAAGAAAATAAACAAGTTTAATATGCAATTGAGAGTAAGATCTCTTGGGATTTGAATTTGTAGTAGATTTTAGTTGTGAATAGGTTAATTTCAAGTCTTGGAAACCTAGTGCCATTAAAAGACCTTGACTCAACTATCACCTTATACAATGGTAGGAAACTACTCTGCTCAATCCTTGAATTGCTTGAGTTGATGTTGATATGGTGGACTAGTGAAGGGAATTCTCCTATAGGTATTAAAAGTTTCATGACTAGGGACTTTTCCTTTAGAACTTTACAATGCTTTTAGATGTACGAATATATTGAAAGAACCTAAACCTTTATATGGTGGTTCAAAAGGTCTTATGCAACCTAAACTACCTGGGTTTAGCCTATGTGTCATTAAGGCCTCCCTTGCGGTAGACCTGTAGATGCACCAAGGGTGCTGGCGATAAGAAAGCTTGGTGGATATTCATTGACAAATCTTGTGCAAGCTGGACAACTCGCAAGCATCCATGCTGGTCTAGCTACTAGTCAGTTGTGCATACACATGTTATATATGTGGATATCCGATATGCAGTCAGGACAGGAGCCTTTTCACCTGAAAAGAAAATAGCTTAAGTTTCAGGCCTCTGTTCTTGCCCAGGATAGCAAACATAGAACAGATTTAGAATAAATTTGGATGCTTATCCTTGGCCAGAATATGGGCCTTATCCATTCCTCAGTGCTATGGTAAAAACCAGGCATGAAAGCCTCTATTCAATCCCTTGTGCCCTCCATATTTTTCAAAAAGGAATACTGTGGTACTCTGCCCTCAAAATCCATCAACCTGTCTTCGAGTAGGACAATTCTTGAAATTGGTTCTATACAATATTAAGGTTGGCATAGAGACCTGAGTAATGGTTCTATTGTGTCAAATGGTCCTGTTGTGTCAAAATATGACTAAGAGGTCCACATAGTATGACACAAGAAGTCACCCTGGTGGATTACGTGGCACATTTCCTCAGTCACCGCAGCTTTAGAGTGTTCAGCACATCTCATCCTCCCAGGAGCAGTAATACAAAGTGAGCACCCCAGATGTAAAAGAAGACCACTCAGAGGAGAAGAAGGCTACACCTTGACAAAAAAAAAATTAATAATATTAATAATAATAATAATCCTTGAGGGGGTATATTCATTGACAAATCTTGTGCAAGCTAGACAACTCACAAGCATCCATGCTGGTCTAGCTACTAGTCAGCTGTGCATACACATGTTATATATGTGGATATCTGATATGCAGTCAGGACAGGCCTTTTCACCTGAAAAGAAAACAGCTTAAGTTTCAGGTCTTTGTTCCTGCCAAGGATAGCACACACATAACAGATTTAGAATAAATTTGGATACTTATCCTTGGCCAGAATATGGGCCTTATCCATTCCTCAATGCTATGGTAAAAACCAGGCATGAAAGCCTCTAGTCAAGCCCTTGTGCCCTCCAGATTTTTCAAAAAGGAATACTGTGGTACTATGCCCTCAAAATCCATCAACCTGTCTTCGAGCAGGACAATTCTTGAAATTGGTTCTATACAATATTAAGGTTGGCATAGAGACCTGAGTAATGGTTCTGTTGTGTCAAATGGTCCTGTTGTGTCAAAATATGACTAAGAGGTCCACATAGTATGACACAAGAAGTCACCCTGGTGGGTCACGTGGCACATTTCCTCAGTCACTACAGCTTTAGAGTGTTCAGGACATCTCATCCTCCCAGGAGCAGTAATACAAAGTGAGCACCCCAGATGTAAAAGAAGACCACTCAAAGGAGAAGAAGGCTACACCTTGACAAAAAAAATAATAATAATATTAATAATAATAATAATCCTTGAGGGGGTATATTCATTGACAAATCTTGTGCAAGCTGGACAACTCGCAAGCATCCATGCTGGTCTAGCTACTGGTCAGTTGTGCATACACATGTTATATATGTGGATATCCGATATGCAGTCAGGACAGGAGCCTTTTCACCTGAAAAGAAAACATCTTAAGTTTCAGGTCTCTGTTCCTGCCCAGGATAGCACACATAGAACAGATTTAGAATAAATTTGGATGCTTATCCTTGGCCAGAATATGGGCCTTATCCATTCCTCAATGCTATGGTAAAACCAGGCATGAAAGCCTCTTCAGTCAAGCCCTTATGCCCTCCGCATTTTTCAAAAAGGAATGCCTGTGACTCTGCCCTCAAGCACTTACATGTTGCATCAACATGGATCGACCTCTACTGGCATAGGTTCAAGGCTATACGATCCAGGTTCTACACATTAGTTAACCATCACATTGTTATACTCTTGAGAAGATGCCATTGAATCAATACAAATCACATTGTTATACTCTCGAGCAAATGCCATTGAATCAATACAAAAAAATCACAGGAAAAATGCTTGAATGCACCAAAACAGAATATTAATGTGACTAAACTCCCCCATCACATTAGGAATAACGAATCTTTGACCATACACTTCAGTAATCATGACTTTACACCATTCCTATAACCTTAGAGCAGTTACAACTTACTTGATTGTGCCAGTGCAGAATCGACCACTACAAGAGATAAGAAACACGATTTTCATCCATTGAATTCCACAATATGCCAGAACACCAAATTTTTATCCTCACGTACCATATCAATTAGTCTCATGCACCAGATCAGTTATTAATTTTTACAAGAATAAAATTTTGATTGATTTGTTGACATTTTTAATCAATTCAACAAGCAAGAATGATATAATTGGTCGCAAAGGCACTTCGATCACCTTCAAAGAGAAAAGGGTAGGGTTGTAATGTGCTTCAATGTCATAACAGACTCTTTGGGTTACATGGAACGTCTGTTTCTGGTCTCTTATCAACATTTTGTGTGGGTGTTGTGATTGTGATGTTCATTTGGTTTGATATGGGTGTCGTGATTGTGGTGTTTGTCCGAGTGATTTCTCGATTCTTTTTGTAATGCTTCAGTCCATTATTACAATCCTCAATAAAAACAATGACATATTCCCATTTATATGAATTTCATTCCACATTAATATTTCCCCATCCTTCACATAAACCCGCCAAGCAAGATATCCAGATCACACGCCAATCCTTAATTCACATACACAATTTCACACTTCAAAGCAAGATATATAGATCACACGCCAATCCTTAACTCACATACACAATCTCACACTTCAAACCAAATCGTAGACAATCATACTAGAACAATTAAGTTTAGATGATGAGCTTAATTACATCAAATGGAAACTTCGTACATCATGTTAACAAAATCGATCAAGCACCCAATTGATCTTTAGATTGACTAGACCAACACGTAATTCAACTCACGCACATTGCAAATTGCAATTCGCATCTATTACTAAATTTTCCGCCAAATCAAGAACAAAGAAAACAAAAAATGCAATCACACCATAATGTTCTTACTAAACACCAAAAAAGTGACAAACCAGGAGCTATACAACCTCCATTAGAATCAACATCATGTGACATGGAAGAAACTATTATACCGATCAAACTATCAGATCAATCCTATATAATGCAATCCGTACTACCATCAAATTGATACTAGATTCCCCAAGTTGCAGTGTCAAATATGATCTATATATAATCATCGATCTTCTTAACCGAATCAAGTTGAATCTCCATAACATGGGATTTTACTGTGGGAAATTCTGTGGTAAGATGGGCTTACACACAACCAAGGGAAATTAGCTTGAATAGCTAGGAGAATCAGACTCGGTCAATTTATTTCAATGTTCACCACCATTTACGTTGTGCTTATAATGATCGGATTGTGTTATTTATGCAGTATTGATGAGACAAGACAGTGCAGATGTTATTATTAATAAAATGCATTAAATGTCTTCTACTTTGATAAGTGCCATGTATCATCAGTATTGAAATCTTCCATATTTTTTATCATTTCCCCGTAACATCAACATTAAGGTCTTCATTTCTTGATGCCAGGATCTTGCCAAATATTCATATGTTTTTCTTCCCGTAATCAAATTCTTGTTGCGTCAATGTTAACATCAATGCGAACAATATAAGCTATGAAATAGTGTAGTTTTCAACTGAAGTAGAGCTCTATTTTGAAGTGAAATGTGTCTTCTTTTAAAGAGAGAAATGATACTTTGGGTTGAAGAGGAACATGTCATATTTTTAAGAGAAATGATGCAGCCCCTATGTAAAATTCTTTGTATTGAAGAGAGTTACTGCAATTTTTTAAGGAAAAATCTTGCAAGGATAAATGCTCTGATTTTAAGAAGGACAGTGTCTTGTTTTATTTCAAGGAGGAGAAAAATCTATCGGATGCCCAAAAGAAACATTATGTTTTGAAATATGAATATTTCGTAAAAATGCCCATGAGAATTATGAAAGGTGCTACTCTGTTTGCAATGAAAACATGAACTATAGGCATGCCATGTTTGTAATAAAAACATAACCTATAGAAATGCTATGTTTGCAATGGAAAATAGTTACCTAAAAGAATGCGTAAGCAGTGATAATAGTCACTACAACAATGCATAAGCAGTGAAAATTGCATAATGATAACCTACAACAATGGAAGAATTCTCTTCGAATCAAAATATTTGATTTGAATTAGAGGAATGATGGTATGAACAAAGGTTTGATAAAACAAAACCATTGTTTTGTCAGCTCATACAAAGGGCATTTGTATAAAAATGTGCTCGAATTTTGAAAAAACCAAGCGCTTCCACCTATAGCTATAAAGAGAAATGGTTATGATGGAAATGAGGATTGTTGAGTGTCATATGTGTTGTCTTACTCAAAATCTATGATTATTGAAACGGCATGCTCCAATTCAAGCCTATTTTAATACATTATCATTTCAAAAAATCACTTTGAATGTGAATGAATTTGTTTGTTGGGATGAGAGAGGGGATTCTAAATTTTTTTGAAAGAAGCAATTACAAAGGTAAGTGGTACCAGGAGTGAAGTTTTAAAGCTTGATTGTAGTTTGACGTAACTTGTCTCTAATACACACAGTAAATTTATTTGAACGCAATCTAAGTTTACACCAGTTTCAACATAAATTATCATCCAAGCTACGAGGTAAATGCATGTTAGAAAATGGTTCTGATCATCATAGCATTCATGCCATTTTTTTCTCCTCAAAATCAGGTTCAAACTAATCGACCATAATCAAGGGGATTGTGTGATCCAACATAGATATTTTCCAGTGAAATAAGCAACTGAGGGAATGTATTTTTAATTGGTTGAGAGGGAGATTCAAACACAAGATATAAAATAACAAATCACTGATTGGACAATGGTTTTTAATTGACCAATACTTCTATGTCAAAGCCATGAGGTTTTCATTCATTTTTTAACTTAAAATTCATTTCTCTTCCACTCATAAATTTGAAAAAAGCTCAAACGTTTTGCTCAAAAATATTGCAGCAAAGTTTGCACAACTCTATGTATTAAGTTGCATATTGAGTTGTGTATCAAGTGGTGTATTAAGTTGCATATCAAGTTATCTATCGAGTTATATATCAAGTATGCATCAAGTTGACATAGCATAAGGAATTATATCAAATTTGTGGGGTTAAAGAGCCAAGTATTTTTTAAAGGTATGAGTAGAATTCAATACCATGTTTCCCTTTAAAAAAAACTTTGACAATAGATACACTTATATGCTTCTTCTTATAAAATCTTTGAAGAGGTTTTTCGTTACATCAAAATTTGCAGATGTTGGTAAACCCCCTAGGTGGGAATCATTGATTTCATAGAGGTGGGGTGATTAATCCAACACCCTCTCTCAAACGTAGCTTGGGGGAATCGAACATGGGTCGAGTCTCTGATACCATGAAGAGGTTTGTCGTTACACCAAAAAAATTTTATAGTTTGAGAAAAAATGGATTATCAAGTTCATTACAGGATCCTTGAGAAACTATAATCATTTGCTTAATAGCATACTAGCACGGCTATAGGGAGAAATCTGCCATATGGGCTTTGTTTTTAGATGCCCTAAGATGGTTCTATGTTGTTCAAATCAGCTCCAAGTCAAAAGAGGTCAACAATAACTCATGGTCAAATTAATAGTCAATTAAATACTACATGAAGAAAAGTAAAGGGTGAAGTGATGCCACACAAGAGCAAGCACACAAACTTGTGGTTATCACACAAAACCAATCACAAGAAGCTCAACTTCCAAGTTAAGAATTATAAATCTAGGGGTTTTTTTTCTAAATTCAATGAGGTATGCCTTGAATTTTTTGAAGTGTTGGTAAACAAAGAAAATTATTTATGAAGAACATGATACTAACTATGAGATTTTTTAGAAATATAATCGGTAGCCACATGTATATTTCAAGGAGTCATAGGTACATTTTGAACAACCACATGTACAGATTGAGGAAAGGGAAAATTTTGAAGAAAAAGGAAAATTAAAACTTGAGAAAGATTTAAGCTTTGAGGATGAAGACAATATTGAATAGTTAGAACAAGATGCAGAGGATCCATAAACAATTTTTTTTCATGAGGACATACAACATCTCTAGTATGGAGGAGATGTTGCATGCACTTTTTATAGTTATTTTTACTTAGCCTAAACCCTAAATTTGGCTTAATATACCAACTTTATATTTCATTTTTCCCACTTTATCTTTATTTTGGCTCCAAATTTCATGAAAAAGGTATCTAGAGTCATCTTCTTCTAAATTATGATTTTTTGATAAAAATTTTGTACTAAAGAAAATATAGTCATCTTAACAGCCACAACATACTCAAAACTGACTCGGCGCTTTCCATTCATAACATTAAAGGAATTGAAAAGAAAAACTTGCATTTGCATGTAGGATTGTGTTTTTTTTGCAAAAAAGGAACATTAGGAAATCTGCATTTAGTTTTGTGCTCAACGTTTTCTTTTTTTCATTGATTTGTTTGCTCACAAAATTATTTGCTCTCTTCCCTTTGTAGCTAGGTCTTTCATTGAAAAACTAAAAGTGAAAATTTTGCTTATCATTCTTAGTTTGCATTTAGGAATTTCTACATACATCATCACGGTACCATTGAAAGGCAAATTGTTAAGCAAGATCAACATAAAATTAATCTCAATTTATCTAAAAACGCATTGGAACCATAACGATAACATTTAGAAGGTCTAGGCTAGAGACGTGTTCCGGCGTCGTAAAACATATCAGCTGTCATTAAATTGTCTGTGATACATTCCGAGTGTGATATCTCACCCCACGTACGTAAGTATATCGTAGCACGTTTCTCGGGGCGGCGTTACAGTACGATAAGTATATAGGTGGTGCTCTCACTGTGCGGTTTTGCATCAGACAACGCTAATACGGAATTGGGCCTCCATGTACCTTCGGGTATATTTGGGAGGACAACTTTTAGGTGTTATCCATCCATAGTGAACCGAGTCGGCCGCCTTTAAATTGTGATACACCAAACACAACATTCGGGGAGATTGCCTACCCGTACTTCTTGGCTTCCCAGGAGGTATTTTGCAGTTCACAGTTTATTGGTAAACCCTTTTGCCTAACGTTACCCTCTTTTTGTTTATTTATTTTTGGTTAAAATTAATCAGCAATCATGGAAGAACATAATCCTACCCCCCATCGTTCGCGTAGATTAGCTTTAAAACCACCTTTACCACCAGAAGTTACATTTAGTAGGCAAAGGTGATCAAAATCTGCCCAACAATGATGTTGATGTTGTGGATGATATTACTTGATGCTTCATGATGGGTGTTCTTTCTCACTTTCACATAATCTTGTTATAGCCTATGCTTGATGCTTTTGTTTCTATGCTCATGTCAGGCATTAATTAATTGTCTTCAATGTTCAATGTGTGAAGAGTGAAAATATTCCCTTGATGTGGTTTAAATTTAGGCACAATAGACTGCTATTATGCACCATGTTTCCCTGGCTCCTACATATTGGAATATGCCCAAAATGATTTTGGAGAGTGATATCCATTCATGGAAGGATATTTGCACTCGTCTTTCATGGAAGTTTATTTGCACTCGTGTTTCATTCTCTCATGAACTGAGTGAAATTTCTTGGGGAATTTCTAATCAACAAGTTTTAGGAGTTTGTGTCAGATTTGGGTAGACCCGTAGAATGATTAGCTTGTGGCTGCTATAAAAAAATTTTGTCAACCCATGGATGCATGGGTTAAATTTTCACTTGATTTGCAGTTTCCAATGATTTGACACTAAGAATCATTGGTTGATTGTGGTGATTCGTTGACTTCTTTTCTTCTTTTTTGCCCCTTTCCCTTAGATGGTCATTCATGGGAGGGGAAGTTCCAATGAATGTATGATTTGTGGTGTGCATTTATCTATTGGTTAACTCTTTGGTAACATCCCATGATTTTTATTTCAATGGAACTTGGTTAAATAACAAACACTAAGTGCTAATTAGGAGTTTTAAATGTTTGATACAATAACTAATTTTGGTTTATAGGATCCCACATGTGCTTTTTTGGGCCTGAAACTTTACATGGCACCCGTGTGTTTACAAATCATGGAAAACATTTGAGTCTTTTTAGGTTATTTCATGGCCATACTGGATGTGTTTCACTATGGAAAGGAAACTATGGTCAACAGGAGGACAATGTCTTAAGGGATTTCTTTCCATTGATAAGTAAAAGAATCACTAGTAACTGACTAGTTTCCTTCCTCACTTTTATCATGGAAAATGATAGAGGATATGTTTCAACTTATTATAACCAATTCTTTACAACTTAAGGGAGAGGTGTTTTGGAAAGGATGATTAAATTTATTGTAATATTTTGTTGTTTTGTTTAAAGCTTTCAAGTGTTCATTAGGTGATTTGGAGATATGATTTAATTTAGTGGAAATTTTTTTATATTTTATATTTGAATGATGTTCTTTGTTTTATAGATGATGAATCATGATGTTATTGTTTTGTGTATAATGATTTATTTTTTCTTTTGGGCTTGGGCCTTGGCACAACATTTTAATAAAAAATTGCATAATGGTTTTCGTGAACATTACACTTATTTTACTTTGAAAGCTACTTACAAATCTAGTAATTCTCAACTCTTGGAAACTATTGATGCAGGTTTCTAGATTGATTTGAAATTTTACTTCTGGAATATTCAGTGAGATGTCAAAATCTAATCGTGGGAAGAAACTATCAAGGAAAATTGATGTATTATCATACTTTAAAAAGTCTCAATCCAAGAATACACATTCTCTTCATGCTTCAAGCTCCTTTAAGAAATTTGTTACTGAGAGAGATGTTAACTCTCGTGAAAATGCATCTGATATCCATATGATGGATGAAATAATAGGTTCCTCAAGTGATCAGGGTGAGATAAATGCAGTTTCAACAGAAATTAATGATGAAAATGTTAAAGATATTTCCTTGGACGGTGACACAAACCATTCACGGAAAAGGAAAAAAGGCCAGTGGACCATAGGGAGAAAATTCCAAGATGATTGGCTCTCAAGTTTTCCATTTATTGAAGAAATACCTTCTACAAATGAGGATTTACGAGAAGTTAAATGTCTTGCGTGTAGTTGGAAAAGTTGCAAGGTAGTGAAATTTCAAATGAAGCTAGATACAGTACAAAAGCATGCAGGAAAGGTTCATGAAAAGAAAATTGTAAATGGTAAAGTGAAATCTATTGTCAAATGGAAATCTTTGGAGGAATGTCAACATAAGCAATGTGTGGAAGAATACAAAAAATATTTAATAAATAAGAAGAAACTTGAGGCAAGTGGAGGAACCATCATATCTCAATTTGAAAAGACGATGGAAAGAAGTTTGTTATCCAAGACGATACAATTGAGCACTGTATTTCACATCTTATGTAAAGGTCGTCCTATGACAGATTATCCAGATCAGATGAAATTTATATCTTTTCTTCACGTGCCAAACTTTCCATCTTCTCATTGGTCCATAACTATTGGTTGGGAATGGGCAAGATATATAGCTCAAGTAGAAATTGATGATTTGAAACAGGAGATTGCAAATGCCAGGTTTTTGGCATTGTCTTTGGATGAGGTTACAGCTATTGATAATACTTCATGGATCTGCATGAGCATTTATATGGTTAATGACCATATTAGGCATTCCTATCTACTTGGGATTAAAAAGATGAGAGAGACTTCTACAGCTGAAAATATTTATGAACTTGTTCTTAATACTTTGAAAGAAAGTGGTATGGATCATTTAATGATTGCAAAAAAGTTGGTATGTGTTGGAGCAGATGGAGCATCGGTAATGCAAGGACAAAGGAATGGTCTTTGTGTTAAACTACAACTATCAGCTTCGCCATATATGATTAATATTCATTGTATGACTCATAGGATGAATCTTGCATTTAAAATAGTAAGCAAGTTTCCATTAGTTTCAAAAGTTGAAGATCTTGTACGTGAGACTCATGCATACTTTTCTCGTAGTCCCAAACGATATTTAGAGTTTCAACAATTTGCAGATGGTGTTACGGATGGAAAAAAACTACTGAAATATGTTGATACAAGATGGATCTCATTAAATGAACCAGCTCAAAGACTATTTAGTGAGTTCAAATCTTTGGTAGGGTTGATATATGAAAATCGCTACAATGTAGACAAAGCTCAAGATCTTCTTTTTCGACTAACTGATATAGAAACATTATTGACATTGGCTAGAGTTCTTCCTATGCTACATGAAATGAATGTCCTCGTGAAAATGTCTCAGAATCGCACAATGTATATTGCCGTTGCACAATGTATATTGCTGAATACACAAATGCGAGAAAGTCAGCATGCCTTGCATTGGATAATTTGTATATGATGCCGGATTCTTTTACTGGTCCAGAGTTTACAAGTTGGACTAAGATCATCAATATAGAAAATACTGAAAGTTTTTTTACGTTTGATGAAAAAGGGATACTATGTATCACAGTGCGTGGGTATATGGTCCCCTTTCATTATATTAGTAAGACAGGACGAATCACCAAAGATTGCCCCGTGTCAAGAGACCAATTTGATAATATTGTGATCTCAGTGAGACAAAATTTGATAGAAATTGCAAGATCACTATCATCAGAGATAAGAGAACGATTTCCTCGAGATGAATTGTTGGAGGCCATGTGTGTGGTATACCATCAATATTGGAACAATTGTCAATGTCCAAGAAATTTAAAAGCCGGTTTTCAAAAGAGATTAAAATTTTTAGTAGACCACTTTTGCAAGAAAGTCTCGATACATGGAGAACAGATTGAAGGTATTTTAGATTCATCAAAATTGTATCAACAAGGTGGACGCTTTGCTGAAACAATGTGGAAGAAATATCCTTTTTTGGAGAATCCTAATGAAAACGGTGCTATAACAAGATTATGGAATACTTTAAGTGCTAGCCAATACCTGCAAGAAAACATATCAGAATATTTTAAATTAGCAGATTTGTGTCAAACCATGATTTTGGGATCAGTGGGGGATGAGAGAATGTTTAGTGCACTATCATTTTTGAAGTCAAAGTTGAGGAACAAGCTTGATAAACATGTGGATACATGTTTAAGATTATATGTAACAAAGTATGATGTTGACAATTTTCCATATGAAAGAGCACTAGCGCTTTGGCGATCAAATTGTGATAGAAGGGGAGAAAACAATATAACAAATTTATCTAATGAACTTGATATAGAAAATAATGTTTTGGAGGCTCATAATGACAGTACATCTGGAGAAGATCATGTTCACAACGTAGAAAATGATGACCAAGATGAGAACTAGGAAATTGAAATACCTTAGGACTCTTATTTTGGTATACATGTTCCGTTGATCATGCAAGATTACTACATGTCAAATTCAGGTAAAAATGGGTTCTATATTTTGTATTTTTCATTGTAACATTACAGCTACATTTCTTTCATGTGTGTCATTTTAAGATTGATGTTTCATATTTAATCCTTACATTGTTTGTTTCTTATTTGTGACAGGAAATGAAGCTGGATTTGATGATTTTGGGACCTATTTCTTTTCACATAGATAGTGTTTGACTAGTATTAAATGATAAATAACTAATTTAACAAGACTAATGCAAAGCATCAATGGGCTCATTCAAGTACATGAAACTACATTGATGTCTAGCTTTGACATCTTGGAAAATTTTAATGGTATATATGTTGCTTGTGTTTGGGGAATTTTGCCGAGTTTCAAGTTTTATATTTTCCTGGAAAATAATTATTGATATTTGGAAAATGTGTGATTTTATATTGGTATTGGAAACGAAGCTAGTTTTGATCTTTGATTGGAAATGAAGTCGGATTTGATGAAGTTGGGACCTATTTCTTTTCACATAGATAGTGTCCTAGTATTAAATGATTAAGAACTAATTTAAGAAGTCTAATGCTAAGCAACAATGGGCTTATTCAAGTACATGAAATTGTGTTAATGTCTAGCCTTGATATCTTTGAAAATTTTAGTGGTTTGTTTGTTGCTTGCTTAGAGGATTTTGTTGAGTTTGAAATTAGTCTCTTGAATGCTTATGGTTCTCATATCATGCATATATCAATAGATCGATAGATCTAGTTCTATTATTATAATCATTATTGTTTTCTTTATATATTTGGTGGTTTGAGGAAAGATATTTTATTTCCTTTCACTTTGTGGCATGATTTCGACATCTTCACCTTTTAGAATATAGTAAAATATTTTTCTTATTATAGTTTTTTCTTGGAAAAGAATTATTGAGAGTTAGGTGCAAATGCACAATGTTGTGTAGCATTAGTGTGATAAATATGGGATAGTGCAAAGCATAGTTTTGAAGATTAGTCTAAGTTGAATTGTACCTAATCAACTCAGTCAAGTTGATTGTTGGTTGAATGGCTAATTGTTGGTTCAATGGACAAAAGGTCTTGTAGGCACAAATACCAAAGGGAAAAATGGAGCCCATCATGGGGTACTCTTTGTAATTCTCCACCACTGCTACCTTCCATGCTTCCTCAAACTCCTCTCCAACCTCAATATCAGTGCTAGTAGTAGCATGAGAAACAACACTACGCTTAGCAGAACTAGAAGAACACGTTTTCCAAACTACACGAGAACTACTTCCCTCACGAGCCACCATGTGCCATGCTTGGTCTCAGTGGTTCTCTTCCTTCTACTCCTGGTTCAATTACCATATCTTCATTAGAACCAACACCCCGAACTCCACTAGACAACGATTCACCATTTTGTAGTAGTGATTCGCCATTTATACTCGTGATTCGCCATGATTTTATAGGATAATATAATCTCGTGAGAGATTCGCCAAAAAATTATATATACATATTATATTATTAATAAAATCGCCTTCCATTTTTCCTATGTATCATGGGGATTCGCCTATTTATTATATATATAAATTTAGGGGGGTTCTTAAAATTTTCCCTGATTGACAGAGTCCTGATAGGAGTGCCAACTCTTCGGAAGCCCAAGGAGAGCCAAGCTCACCAAGTCCTCGTCATCTACAGTCACCCCCACACTTCCCAGCTCATCCCTGCATTGGACGAACTTCGTGAGGTACTTGGGAATACTGTCGCCTTTCTCCATCTTTATGTTTCTGAGTTTATCCTTGAGCGCCAACTTCCTCTGATCGCTCTTGCTTTGGAATAAATCTGTCAAGGATTTCCACATCAAGTATGGAGAAGCCTTACCATGAAGGCTGGACACTATGTGATCCTTCACACCCTCCAACAGAATTCTTCGACACTTTGTTGTCTTCTTTTGCCATGCGTCAAGTGCGGCAGCATCGCTAGAAGTAGGTTTTGGAATTTCTGCATCTATGAACTCCTTCAACCCATTGTCATCTAACACCACCTCCATCCTGTCCTTCCATGCAATATAATTCAAGCTACCCTATCGCAATCCATTGAAAGAAATCTCAACTTCGACACCAAGAAAACACTCCTGCAAATTCGAATCCCACCAGCACAAAACTCAACCGCTTCAATGTTTTGCAATTGCTTCCAATGATCAATATTTCTCTAATACCATGTAGAAATTTTGAATAATGGATAACTTATTCACTGAGATTCTCCTGATCACACACTATTTTAACTTCATGCACAATACAAAATCTCATCTACCATTGATCATCAATTTGCGGAAATAAAACAATCGCATGTGCACATTAAAACCATAAACAATCACACATATTAACACAGTATTTCATGGGAAAGCTTAAAGCTGAAAACCCCCAACTATCTGTATCTTATATGTCATAGAGATCATGTAAAAATAATTGTACAAACTCCTCACAAGTTCTTAGTACAATCTCCAATCACTACACACTACACAAGCTCAGATCTAGCAAAACACATGCTCCAATCTCTGCCACCTGTTAGCCTGCCTCTATTGCATAATCCAAGATGAATATTGGCCTTGACTGAGTTAGAATCCACCTGGTATGCACTGTGCAATCCTCACTGGCATCTCCATCAATGTGTGGTGCAAATTCATGCACCAATATAGTCACAACTGATAGTCACACTTGCTCTTTCACCTATCTCTCCACTAGTCTCCACTGAAAATGTCCATGCACTAAAGTTAACTGATGTATTATTTAGTTGATTAATGAGTATTTAATTATTGAATTAATTAATAATTAATTCACACCACTCTCACTAGTGTATCAATCAGTTAGACTAGATACAACTAGCTCAACTATGTTTAACTCAGTTAAACTGAATACAACTCCACTAACCTCCTCGATCAACTCCACCAAAACTCTGTCACATGAGTTCTAACTGAAGTCATCATGCAATAGCTCCACTTAACCCTCAGGAATAGCATAATTCCTTCTGTTAGTTGTTGTGCCACATCTGTGCACTTAACTGAAGTGCTCCAAGAGAATAAGATAATGTTTAGAGTCCAAATATTATTAAGAGCTAATAATATTTGACATATCTATTTTTAGACTGGCAATCTAAAAATAGATTTCGCCCAGTATGTCTAAAAATAGAATTCCATCTATTTTTTTAAAAGACTTCGACCAAAAAACCACAAATAACGTCACGCAATATAGTGCCTTCATAGAACATAATCCATATGTCTAAAAACAGACATAGTCTAAAAATAGACTTTGCGCCAAAAATAGCCTGCGGGCCCACTTAGGGAAGGCGACTTCTTTTCACTAAGCTCATCATCTTGTTGCATTCTCAACACTGAGGAGTTATGTTCAACTTAGCACAAACTGATTTTGGCATGATATTAGAGGAAGTCCCTGAGTCGATTAAACAATTATGAACATTTTTATTATAGATCCCATAGGTTAAGAGAAATGGAGGAGTATGAGAGATGGATCAATCACCTATCATAATCAAGTCTGTAGCATCTATTCTAGTTGAAGGATAAGGTGGCTTATCCATTTCATTAGCATCTTGTACTACTATTGGAGCAGGTAAGGCTGAAGTAGGAACCACATTTAAGTCTCTAAGTAAGATTTTATGTTGCTACTTTAATTTAGTAAGCTTATGAATTGAAATGTTGGCCCTGGTTTTCTTCATATCTTCAATTACATTATACTCAATAGTGTCTGAGACTACCATTGTTTTTTATGTAGGTGAAGTATCTGAAGTAACAGGACTTGTTTGTGTAGCTTTACAAGTAGACTTTTTGCTTACGGTTTTATCCTTAGTTGGCGTTGAATTCTTTTGTTGTTTATTTGGCTGCATTTCTTCAGTAGTCTTTTTGCTCCTTGTACTCACAGGTAAAGCTTTATGTTGTTCTTCATTTGGTAGGGTAAAATCCCACATTCCATTTAGTTCAACTTCTTCTTCTTCATCATCATCTTCTTCCTCTATTTGCTCTTCCTCTTTATCTTGATCAGACTCAGCGTTAGATATGATATTTGGTGGTTGAGTTTTAAAGGACTAACCTTTCTTGAAGTTTCTGAAATTATTTTTTGAGCTAGAATTTTCAACGGCTTGTTTCTTGATATATGTCATCTCATTTTTCATAGTCTTTAAAACTTTATGAAGACCTTCTACATCAAAAAGGTCTTTAGATGGCTTCTTTTTATAATCATCTTTGAAATATACCTTCTTTGATTTTCTGTCTTCTTGATAATTATTCTTCTTATGAGCGGTTATGTGTTTCTCTACAGATAGAGATTCCTTCATGTTTTCTGCAAGTGTCGGCAGTTTTTCTCTATCAACAAAAATGGCTAAATTGGATGGAAGTGATGAAATATACCACTTGTTGGAATAGGGTCTCCTACAAAGCTGCAAAACTGGTCCATTTTGTATATTTCTGATTATATTTAGTATAGCGCAGGGGTTTTGGGGTGGGTCAAAGCCCCTAAAGCATTGTAATGGGGTCAAGGGTAGACCAAGAGTCTGCAAACCACGGTTTGAGGACCATTGGATGCACAGGCTAGAATAGTATAAGTAGTTGAACCTTTTTGAGTTGTAGGAAAAGCTAAGAATGATAAGGGATTTCTTCTAAGTGAAAATCGATAGATCTGGTCAGGGTTTTCGAGTAAGGGCTCCTGCTGCTGTGTGCATGAAGGGCCTCTGTCCTGCAGTGTTCAGACCCTGCTGCTGTGTGTGCAGGTTGGGTTTTTTGGGTTTTGTACACAGGTCTGAAAGATTAATGAATGCGGAAGTATTGTTTCCTATCTGAATCCACTGGAATTGTTGTGATATGAATCTGTAACATCTTGATTACTTCATATATGCTGTTGTTTTATTGGTTTAAGTTGCGAACGTATTTTTGTACTTATTTATGCTGTGATTTGGGTTTGTTCTACTTGCTTCATACAAGGATATCTGAAATAGTTGTGTATTGTTATATGAATCCTCGATCTGTTGATTTCTGTGAATAATATTGTTGTTGCGTACGTGGATACAAAGGGAATCTAGGCTTGGTGATACTGGATCAGGCCACGATCAGGGTGAACACAGCTCTGCTTGACTTACCTACCCTCTCCTAGGGTGCGGAAACCTGGTTCCAACACCCACCCATACTACTTTGGGTGAGACTTTGGCCTACGCAAGCAGGTCACTGCCGAAAGGGCCAGTAGTATAGGAGTTTGTTGGCAAACCTTGAACATCCGAACCTGGTTCAAGACCCCTCGAGCCAACAAATGGTTCCATTGCCGGGACCTGGAGCATTTTGAGAGAGGGATCAGGTAATGCCAAGGCTATACTGGAAGCTGGAGAGGAAGGAAATTGATGAATGGTTTGAACAGCAATTTTAGGAATTTTCCATAAAAGAAAAACGCAATAAGAGGTTGACCACCGAAGAGTGGAAGAATAAGTACATTTTCACAGAGATCTATGAAATATTCTTTGTAATGATTGTGATCGAGCTCCAGGAGTGGCTCGCAAGACTGGTCGAGTTTAAAAAGTGTTGGAAGGACAAGCGGATCATAGATTGGACCCCCGAACTAATCCAGCAGTTAGAAAAGACTGATAAAACCATCACTCGCACCGTGGACCATTGGGTAAACAACATGGAAGAGGATTTGTAACAGAATTTGCCATCGATCAGTTTGTCTACTACTCTGAAGTAGAGCGAAGATTCTTCGTGGGGTTCTGAGGTAAGATCCTGAAGACTTTGCCATTATTGATCAAGATATTATTATGCGAAAAGAGTATTTTGTGTAGCCATACCGAGTGAATGACCTCTGATCTGGATGGGATCACACCGCAGAGTGGCAAGTACTATAGGGCCAGCATAGAAGGAGATCGATTGTTCTACAGTCCAGTAAGGGAAGCAGCTTCGCAGAGTCCTCCAGCCACACTTTCAAATTAGCCTAGAGGTAAGAATTCATCGACCCCTCCGCCATCGGAAGACGACATGGCTGCACACATGAAATTTCCGACATTTAAGGGTGTGGGGGATGAAGATATGGATCAATTCTAGTTTGTCACAGGATCGGTATGGACTGCACAGAACGTGGCTAGTGATGCGGTGAAAAGGGCACAGTTGTCCCTTGCCTTCGAAGGAAGAGCTTTCGACTGGTACATGGGATACATCAGCCAAAACGCAAATGCAACCATTGAAGAAATTAAGAATGCCCTGAAAAAGCAGTTCAAGAAAACTAATTCCTACTCCCAAATCATGGTTGATCTAAAGCATTTCAGGCAAGGACCTTCTGAATCTATGTGGGAGGCCGATCAGTGACTAAGGAAGGTGATCAGAGAAGGGGGATTCCAATATGATGACAGACAACACACAGAATGTTTTATTGCCATGTTGCTGCCTCACCTACGTGTACCTATGGGGAACCAAACTTTCAAATCATGGGAGAAGGCCTTGGAAGGTGCCATGAAGTTAGAAGCTGCACCTTAGGACGAGACTCAGCTGGGCGTCCAACAGATCCAGGGACAGCTGGAAGCGATGCATGTAGAGATCCAGAACCTGCGAAAGGAACGAGGGGCAGAAGCCAGCCCTGAAAGATGGCGCATGCGATGCCGGGTGAATGGCCACACCAAGGATAACTATCCTCTATTAGTAGATTATGTGCAGGCTAGGGGACCAAGCCCATTGCGCCCTAGGGAAGCTGTGGGACCTATTGGGCCAGCACTCTGGTGCAATGATTGTCGCATCACAAGGCTGCACGATACTAACCATTGGCCCCGCCTTGTTGCATATGTTCCAGAGGTAAAACAACAATGGTGTAGGTTCTGCAGATTAGTGGGACATGATGAAAAAAACTGTTAGACATATGATTTGATGATTGATCGAGGAAACTATACAGGGTACAATCAAACCCTGTGTCACCAAGGACCCCCGTAGGTATAGGTAGCTCCCCATCAAGGGGAAAGGGAGGAGGATACGGTGGAAGTGCCGGATAGGGACGAGGTTAGCTAATCTGTTATAACTGTGGAGAAGCAGGTCACTTTGCAAGAGACTTCCCGAACCCCACTAGGGAATTCTACCGATATTGCAGACATTTGAACCATGCAATTGAAGATTTCCCGATCTTGATAGCAAAAATGCAGGAAAATCAATCGACACCTACGCAGAATGTGCAGAGAGTTAAGGCTGAGCTGCGAAGTAAGGGTCAGAGTGTGAATGTGGTGATGCATAGTGGGATGGCCACCAAGGGACCTGAGGAGGAAGCTACGATGGAACCTCTGATCCGTCAAGCCGCTATCAAACAAGAAGGCATGGACCTAAAAAGGGGAAAAGAAACATTTATCACAACTCACAAAGACTTTGCTGAGACAGAAGCAACTACCGCTCGGCCACCTACAAACCTCAAGGCAGATGCGGAGGTTGAGCCCTTTTTGCAGGCATGTATGAAACTGCTGTGCAACCCAAAGGCTGTGGAGAACCTTCAGGCATTAATAGATAGCTGCGCAGCATGACCCAATCTAACGCCAGAAGTGAAGGATGTGCACACACTATACAGGTATAAGGAACACACCGGAAGAGAAATGCGGTTGTCTGCGCAGATCGGTGACTACGAAATGAGCCAGGTTATTTTGGACCTAGGGTCGGATGCAAAGATGTTACCTAAGCAGACTTGGCAACAAATGGGAGAACCTAAGTTGGAACGGTCCACTATTCAGCTGCACATTGAAAATCAATAGAAAATCATCCCGCTAGGAAGGTTGCCTAAAGTTACAGTGGACATCACAGGAGTAAAGGACCATGCTGATTTTGAAGTAATAGAAATTGTAGAAGATGCAGACCCCTACCCTGCACTCTTGGGATTTGACTGGGCCATAGATATGGGCGGTATCATCAACCTAAAGAAAATAAGCATGGTGTTTGAGAATAGCAGCACAAGGGTGATAATACCATTAGATCCTGCAGAAGGTGAACGATATACAGAACCGGTGCGCAATGAAGAGGAGGTCGATCACATTTACAAGTTGACTACGCGGGACAAGGATTGGATCAACCCCACGGTGGAAGGCGTACTCTGCTAGGAAAATGACAGTGAATGCTTCTCTGACTCTGACGGGGAGATGGAGATTGGAAAAACTGGTTGCATGATGTCTCAGCGTTGCGATGTCTTCGAGTCACCAGGGACTTCCGCTGCATTTCCTCAGAGGTAAGAGACCTACCCTACTTTGATGGTTCTGGTAGCATTAGGGAATTTTTGTGCACATTCGAAGCCGATATTCCCAGAGAACGGAGGATACAGGCCCTTAGTCTAGCGATGCGTCCAACACCTGCAAGATGGTGGGAGACACACAAAGGGGCATTCCAGGACTGGGAGGATTGTCGGGACATGATGCTCCTTCGATTTGAACCTCCAGTAAAGGTGCGGGTCGAGATGTTCCTTGGCCCAGGGGACCCACGTAACCACTTGCTGGCCTGGATCAAGGCGTGGGGTGACCGGGCCATGGAAGAATGGGTTCACTTGTTCATTCACCATTAGGTCCAATCTCGACTGCGTGGTACCTGGATGCGGAGCTACATCAATGCACCCGCCACTGGGAAATTATTAGGGATAAATTCGTAGGGACATTTGGACTCATAGGGGGGTAAAAGGCACTTGACGAAGCTCTGTAGGGCATAGATACATTTGTGTTTAAATAACCTAGCTCCACTGAAGCATTTGGGGCACTGACATGGGAATCGTAGATGTAGGATATTGTCAACTGTCGTAGCTTGGCAAGGGAAGAAATCGAAGAAGACCCACGGTCTGTCTCTATCCCAGAGTCGCAAGGAGAGCGCCCCATTGTAGGACCCACGCTACAAGAGGTGGATGTCACTAAGCCCCTTAGGCTGTGTGAAGTTAATATTGGGATGGAAGAACATCCTAAGTTGGCAAATATTGGGGACTATTGGGATGAAAATACAGTAAACAGAGTGGCCGAGTTACTAACCGAGTACCAAGACTTATTCCTAACAAAATTTTCATAACTAAAGCGAATCACAGGGGACTTAGGAGTCATGCATATCACTCTCAAATCGGATGCCCGGCCCATAAAACAACGACCCTATAGGTTGAACCCCAACTATAAGCAAAAATTCAAGGAAGAACTTGATAAAATGATCATTGTGGGTATCATCGAACCTGTCGAGCAGTCAGATTGGGTTAGCCCGATGGTGGTTCAATAGAAAAAGGCTAAAAGGGAGATTCAGATCTGCATAGATCTACGCAAGATAAACGATGCCTGTGTTCATGACCCATTCCCTACACCATTCTCAGACAAAATTTTGGATAGTGTGGGGGAACAGGAAGCATACTCTTTTACGGACGGATTCTCTGGGTACCATCAGATTAGAATCGCTCCTGAAGACCGCAAAAAAAGCACGTTTGCCACGAAATGGGGCTCTTTCAATATACTGTCATGCCGTTTAGTCTTAAGAATTCCCCTGCTATTTTTTCACGAGTAGTGGTTGCAGTGTTCAATGAATTTATCCACAAGTTCCTAGAAGTATACTTCGATGATTGGACCACCTTCGCCCTGGTGAAGGCGCACATATATAACTTGTGCATGATGTTGGATGCTTGCTAAAAGCATCATATTTCCTTAAATATCAAAAAGTGTATCTTCTGTGTACCCTTTGGTATCCTGCTCGTCCATATAGTTTGTCAACAAGGGTTGATGGTGGACCCTGCCAAAATTGCAGTAATCATCAACTTGCCAATACCAGCAACGGAGAAACAACTGCATTCGATCCTTGGGCACACATGCTACTACCGAATATTCATTCAAGGCTACGCACTGATCACGGCCCCTATGGAAAAATTGCTTAAAAAGGATGTTTCATTATTTTGCGATGACGAGTGTCAAAAGAGCTTTGAATTACTTAAGGAAAAGATGGTCTCGGCTCTTATTCTCATCTTTCCTGATTGGGAGAAGGTATTTCATGTCCACGTCGATGCATCGAGAATTGCTCTTGGAGTTATCCTTATGCAGCCAAGAGAGGGAGACATTGCTCATCCCGCTGCCTTTGCAAGTCAGAAACTCTCGGGCGCTGAACATAATTACTCCACTACAGAGCGAGAGAGGTTGGCCATGGTGTACGCTTTGCAGAAATATTGGCATTAATTATTAGGAGGACACTTCAACATGTTTACAGATCATTCAGCCTTGAAATCCCTTGTAAATAAACCCGTTTTTGGGGGGGAAATCTGCCACTGGTTACTAATATTTCAGGAGTATGATTTTGAAATCCTTGTTGAGCCGAGAAAGCTGAATGCTAGGCCAGATCGCCTATCACGAATAGAGAGTGGCAAAGAGCCAACTAAACTAGAAGATATATTACATAATGTGCAGGTGTTTACTATTAAGGTCGTAGATGCCCACTTCACTGATATCATTCAGTTCTTGACTATCAGGATGGCTTCCCTGGAGTATTCAGTGCAACAGAAGAAAGAGCTAGTCGCTCGAGCAACAGATTTTACATCATTGCAGGTCAGTTATATAAGATGGGAGAAAATGAAATATTACGGAGATATGTTCTGGAGCATGAAAGGCATGCTATACTGGCAGAAGCTCATGACGGAGTAGCAGGAGGTCACTACGCTGGAAAAGCAATGGCAAAAAATGTTTTGAGAGCTGGGTTATGGTGGCCTACCCTGCATCGTGATGCCCATGATCATTGTAAAACCTGCGATACATGCCAATGAATAGGGAGGCCATCCCGCAGGAATGAAATGCCCCTTCAACCGAAAATAGCCCTACAAGCATTTGACAAGTGGGCCATCGATTTCATTGGACCTATCAACCCACCAAGGAAGAAGACGGGGGCACGCTACATCATTACTGCCACTTATTACGTAACTAGGTGGGATGAAGCACAAGTAGTAAAGGATTGTACTGCGGATACCGCTGCACATTTTATTTTTTAATAGATCTTGACCAGATTTGGGTGTCCGAAGATCCTCATGAGCGACAGGGGTATGCACTTCGTTAACGAAACGATCTAGGCTTTGACCATGGAGTTCTAAATCCATCTTGCAAAAAGCACACCGTATTACCCACAGGAAAATGTTGCAGTTGAAGCCTTTAATAAAATCTTGGAGCAAGCACTGACAAAGGTCTGTAATGCCGATCGCAACGATTGGGACATACGCGTCCTGTCAGTTCTATGGGCTTATCGAACCACCTACAAAAAGCTTACTAGGAAAACTCCTTTTAGGATGGTCTACGGCAAGGAGGCCATTATGCCAATGGAGTACATTACTCCTAGTCTGTGTATCGCCGCAGTTACAAACATGGCAGACCCTGACATCATGGAGGAGCGCTTAGCACAGTTGATGGCTTTGGAGGAAGATCAGTTCCTGGCTAATTTCCATCAATAGGTGCATAAGGCACGCGATAAAGCCTAGCATGATCAACATATTTGCCAAAATACCTTTGCGCAGGATGACATGATCCTCTTATACGATAGCCAGTTTGCAAAACATCCAGGGAAGTTCTGGCAGCACTGGCTTGGCCCCTATACTGTTAAGGAGATCACGGATGGTGGAGTTGTTCGATTGGCTACCCTACACAGTGATGTCCTGCGAGGATATGTCAATGGTAGTTGGCTCAAACCATATCGTATCAAATGACTATAGGTTCGGGGCAGATGTGAAGATGCAGATGATGAACCTACTAGCACAGTGACTCGAGACGAGTCACAAGGTTGTGTTGGGGGACTGTTGGAACAAGGTCTCCTACAAAGCTGCGAAACTGGTCCATTTTGTATATTTTTTATTATATTTAGTATAGCACAGGGGTTTTGGGGTGGGTAAAAGCCCCTAAAGCATTGTAATGGGGTCAAGGGTAGACCAAGAGTCCACAGACCACAGTTTGCGGACCATTGGATGCATAGGCTAGAATAGTATAAGTAGTTGAACCTTTTTGAGTTGTAGGACAAGCTAAGAATGATAAGAGATTGCTGCTAAGTGCAAATTGATAGATCTAGTCAGGGTTTTCAGGTAAGGAATCCTGCTGCTATGTGCTCAAGTTGGGTTTTTTGGGTTTTGTACATAGATTTGAAATATTAATGAATGCGGAAGTATTTTTTCCTATCTTAATCTACTGGAATTTTTGTGATATGAATCTGTAACGTCTTGATTACTTAGTATATGTTGCTATTTTATTGGTTTAAGTTGCGAACGTATTTGTGTACTTATTTATGTTGTGATATGGGTTTGTTCTACTTGCTTCATACAAGGATATCTGAAATAACTGTGTATTTTTATATGAATCCTTGATCTGTTGATTTCTATGAGTACTATTTCTGTTGCGCACGTGGATGCAAAGGGAATCTAGGCTTGGTGATACTGGATCGGGCCACGATCAAGGTGAATGCAACTCTACTTGACTTACCTACCCTCTCCTAGGGTGCAGAAACCTAGTTCCAACACCCACGCATACTACTTCGGGTGAGACTTTGACCTACGCAAGAAATTCACTACCGAAAGGGCCATTAGTATAGGGGTTTGTTGGCAAACCTTGAACATCTGAACCTGGGTCAGGACCCCTCGAGCCAACACCAGTCAATTTGAAATTTTTTGCCAAGAACTGATGTAGCAGGAATTTTATTGAGCAATTTGTTAAATCTTGAATTAACATCTTTTATTTTCTCCCTCAATTTATCTTTTAGATTTTAAAAATCATTGATAAGCATAGAAGTGGTTCTTTCATCCCCAAATTTAGCTATAAATTTTTCTTCAAACATATTCCATCTACTTATAGAGCTTGCAAGAAGTGAAAAATACCAGGATCCTGCAGATCCTGTGAGAGTGTATGGAAATAATCGTACAACGTAATCCTCTTCAACTACTCCCTTTAGACTGATAGCTAGCATATAATTATGAATATGTTCTTCTGTCGGAAGGCCATCATCAGGATTAAACTTAGGTAACCATATTTCAGGTGCTTTTGGTAGAGCATGAAGAGGAGCGGGCATATTTACAGCCCCTGTATTATTCCATGGGTGTACATTTGGTGGAGGTACTTGGCCTACCATTGGACCTTGGGTGGATGTGATGTATTGAGTTTGAGTTGAAGAAGAGGCAGGCAGAGTGCTAGAACTAGTTGAAGGGATAGTAGTATGAGTATTGGAACTAGTTAAAGTAACACCAATTGTTGGAGTGGAAGTGGTGGAAATATGTGGAGGTAATGGAGGTGAATGAGATAAGATCTCGCTGGTGATTGAATCTAATTGAGTCCTCTTTATTCTCTTTCAAGTACTATCGATGGGAAATTCAAAAGAAATAATTCATGTCTTTTGACTTTCTGATCGAGTTAATATTATTTGAGGTTGTAAAGAAGACAAAATATTGATCTCAAATGTTTGAGAAGTTTCAAGATTTTCAGCAGAAATGGATACTCTCTCTAACTTTTATATCAAAGACTAAACTTCAGGGGAATTTTGATCAGAATCGAGAGATATTATGGGTTGAGTATCACTAGGATACTTAGGAGAAGGATGATCAACTTCAGATTTTAAAGATAAGGATCTAGATAATTTTCTGGAAGTTGATGGGGATCTAGAGGGAGAGAGACTTTTAGATTGACCTTTAGATTGATCAGACCTTCTTGCCATTCACAAGGCCCTCCTTCTAGCGCCAAAATGTCGAGGCCTCGAAATTCGTTGCAACAGCATGGGGGAAAACCAACCGGTCTGCACCTTAAAGCAACTCCTTTTCCGTTTGGTGTAGTGGCTCCAACTAGGGATAGTGGGACCAGTTTCCCAATAAGGAATGATTTTTGGGTGTGTTTTGATTATACAACATGCAAATGGAAAATGATTCTAACCTATCACATGCATCTATTTAATACTATCTATTTTACTATATACCTAGGGTGTTTCTTCCTTTATGCTATCCCTCAACTATTAGTAATGTAGATTATTTAACAGTTGAAAGAGATGAAAATTATGAAAGATGATTCTTCTAACAAAATAGTTTGATTAGAATAATTATGAAAAATATATCGCATTCATATGTATGATTATATCTCTAATAAGAAATCACAGACAAATATTAGTACAGAACGGCATTTAACATTCATCTATAATGATGTCTCAAATATATAATGCAATAAAGAGATGATTGTCAATCTATAAGTAAGACTTAATACAAGTGAATAGAATTACCATATGTTCGAAGTTCTACTCATGTAAACTAACAGTAGATATCTGATCCTCTTCACTTTAAAGCAATTTAAAGAGTACATTTTTGCAACATCAGTTAAACAACTTCAAATTTCAAAAGATAACAGAATGTGTTCCATTAATTCATCAAAGCATTCACAAACTTACAAAAGTGCATTATTTGAGAATGTTTTTGAAAAAATTTTGGCCCTTATCTAAATGCATGAGAGGGGTTTAAATACTAAACTAACTATGTTTTAAAAATATATTATTACATAAAAATAGAGGAGGTTTCAAACAACCATCCTCGTACGACAAACTTTAACTACAATCTATAAAAATAAAGTAACAATATGACTATGAACTCTGATCTTTCATTTGGATTTGATCCCAAAGTTGACAAATATCAAGCATGGACTTGAGCTGAGCTGGCTGTGAAATCCTTGATCTGACCTGTCCCTTGAATACCGCATTTGAGAGTTCTCGTTGCAATATTTTTGTCGAAATTGTTAAAGACTATAGGGGTTGGTACTAATGATAAGGTTTGATAAAAAAATTCCAATAATTTTCTTGATCAAACTTATTTACTTTTTTAATCGTTTCATCCTGTGTTTTTTCCTTTTGTTTCCACTATGTTTCCAGATGTTTGACTTCTAAGAGAACTTTAGACGTGCACTCTTTTATAAGTTCTCTTTCACAAGCTATTCACACATAGATTAAGTAATTTCCTTTGATAATATTGATGCTTTCACTGATGCTTTATCTGCCTACTTTATCTGTGCTTCCCAATCTTTGAATACGATTTCCTTGTGGAACTTATCTACCTGGGGTAGATCAACTTCCTTTCCTAAGTCCGATGCTTGTCATTGAATGTGTTCATTGATTTTCTTCTTGATCTTCTCACATTCAAGTTTCTGGATGGATACCTACTGGATCAATATTTCACTTGAGTCACCATAGGAGCTAGTGATAGAATCTTGTTCGTAAAACGCTTCTTGTTGTTGCTATAAATTAGCATTCACATCCAATGTTTCCTTTATGAATTGATCTAAATGTGGTTGGCTTTGTAAAATTTTCATCGCTTCTTCTAGTTGTGCTTGCTTCTCAGTGAGTCGTACTTGATGCTGCAAATTAAGACTTTCAAAATCCTTTTGAAATTGGGACATCTTCAATTATATTTCTCGCTGGAGTTAGATTTTTCTTGTTGTAACAACCTCTCTAATTCTTGTATTCTATCTTCTTTATGCTTCAGTAACATTTTAACCTCAGTGGATTTATCAACAATGGCAGTAGCATATTCCCCTGAAAACTATGGTATTTTGGTTAAATGTTCAGTCGGATCAGCTAGAGGATCCTTCGATAAAACATCAACTGATTCATTTGTAAGATCTAAGACTATCTCATCAGTTCTTCTCCTTTTTCTTCTCTTTACTACAGATTTATGACTTGGACTGTAGAAGACATCCAAATAAGGGATTTCCTCAATTTATAACACTATCTGTTCTATAGGATAAGCCGGAATGATTTCCCGATCATGAGTTTCAGGAACTTGTTGTAGTGGAGTAAAAATTTCCACTAACCTATGAGAATGTTCTGGTGTCTGAAAACTAGTAGCTTGATCAATATTGGGATTTGTTTAAGGAGTTTTTATTGCTTTAGAAAACTCATCCCATTCACTATTCAAAATCTTTGTTTGAGATTTTCCTAACTAATCAAGTGTATCTTGATTGTGCTGAACTTCTTGAGAAGTTGACTCTGTTCCATTGTTGCCTCTTTTCTCCTGCATCTCAATATCTTGGATTACTTGATCAATTATATTTTCTGGGTTTTCCTTTCTGTTTTCGGATTCATTTTCAGAATGATCTGAATCGTGAGATTGATGCTCTAATTGTCCTGACTCATCTTCAGACATGTCTTTCACTTCATTATCCAAGCTAATACTTGGGGTAGGTCTATTGACATCTTCAATATTCAATAAATCTAGAGGAATATTTTCCAATCTCTTACTTCTATAGGCTTGGAAGGCTTCCAAGTCATCTTGATTGAGTTGATCGGATGCAAGCTTAAGTACATCTAAAATATTTTCAATGCCTTGAAAGAAATCATCAAATCTATCTATCTCTTTCACAAAAGGTTTTACTTTGAGCTCTGTGATGTAGTTTTTAATCACATCATTCGGATCATATGGCCATCTTGCCATTACGGCCAAATTCAATAGATTAACCTTCGAAACTTCCTTATATGCATGACCAATATCAAAAAGTGAAAATGTACTGCACTGTAAAGGGAAATTAGGAAAATCGACATTCTTAGCATCTTTAAGATGTTTTGAAATACCATTTACAACAAACTGGTAGGCTATCTCTCATGCAAGTAATTTGTCAGGAACATAATATGGCAAGACGCGAGGAGAAGCATAAATCCAAAATACTTTGATATATGTGAAACTTTCCTCTGTGGACCATCTAGCAACAGGTAGAATGGTTGTACTGGCTTCTTTGGAAACCCTAGGGGCTTTCTCATTGAATATAATCTAGTGCATAGGAAACATTACTGTTAGTATGAATCTTTTGTCGAAGCGTACGAAAAAAGACCACTTTAGCTACGCATAACTAATAGCCCTAACAACAAAAGTGGCTGCCAATATCTTCAGATCTGCGGTTAGTTGATCAAGAAAAGAGCTGCAAAAAACCAGATCTATGCATAGAAAGACATTAAGTAGTAAAAATAAGGGTTTGCTCCATATACCAATAGACAAGACAAGAACAATTTTTGAAAGAATTTTTGTATTAAGGGCACCTGGGAGGAAAACAAGAAGGCGTATCCAATTCTCCTCAGTGGGATGGGTTCTTGGAAGTCCTCAGCACTTCAGATCTAAGATTTCTCTCTCTTGTTGGTGTAGAAAACCCACACAAAGAATGGAACTCAAAGGGAGCTCACACAGCAAATGGTAGAAAAATGGGACCAAGTGTATAGATCCGGAGTGATCTAATAGGCAACAAAAGGTGAAGAATGGTAGGAAAAACCCTCCTATTTATAACAAAATATTGGGTCATTCTAGATCTTGGTGCATGATTAAAATAACATTAACCAAATCTAGATCCACCTTTTATGGAATATTTTGTTATATTTGTTGGAGGGAAAAAGTATTTGACTTGGGTCAAATCCCTTTATTTGTGAATAATAAATAAATAAATGATTTATTTATCATTTTAAGGAAGTGGTTGAAAGACAATCAAATAAATAATGATTTATTTAATTATTTATGGGTGATTTAGTCATATTTAACAAGGAATATTATTTAAATAAGATTTAAATAATTATTCCTGGAAAATAATAAGATAAATAAAGATTTATCTAATTAATTTCTTTGTTTTGGGTTAAACATGACCAGGAATAATAATTGAATTATTGTTTAATTAATTATTCCTTGAGGAAAATCAAACAAATATAGGTTTGTTTAATATTTCCTTTTGAGGTTTCCTGTTTAGACCATAAACAACCTAATAAATGTGTTTTATTAAGTTATTTTACATAGTGAAAGCAATTTTACTTAGGGTAAAATTGGTCTTACATGGTGTACTTAGGTCCATCTAATGATAATAGGTTAGATGACCAAAAAATGGTGTAACAGATTGCCCCCCAGCGTGCGAGTGTTAGGAGCAAATCGTATGACCGAAGTACGTTGTAAGAACTCAATCACCAGACATCAAGAGGGAAGTTAGAGAGAGAAATGTGAGGTAGAATAAGGTGCTGAAGAACTAGACCCTGAGGAGACGAGACTTACAGGTGCAACAAGTCTCTTTTTATGAGAGGGTACTTGTGCTAAAGGCGGCGGGGGAGGCATACCTATGCCCGCCGAGAAAAAGTACAAAAGAATAGTGTGTCCGGTAAACAAGGGACCGAACCATAAAGTACAACCGGCATAAACAAGAGCCATATAATAATACAATGAGGAATCCCACATACATGCTGTTCCTGGGATAACAGCCAGGACTTATACAATAATATCTGAGTACATGAGATACAAATACAACCCAAATGCCCCATGTAAATGGGGAAGGGCTCACAAAATCTGACTGATACATGCAAATCAAAGAGGCGCTGCAAGTGGCTAAGGCCAACATCATCAAATATCTGGAGCTGCATCGAAGGCTGCAAGGAGGAGGTCATCCGGGCATGTGGGGGGCTACCTGCAGGGCCACCCCCTCATGAGGGTTGAGACATCTCACACACACCCAGGAATCATCAAGAGCTGCTGCTGTATCACTGAACCATCAAGTATATGGATCTCGGTCATGCTGAAAGGAGCTGGAGTGGAGAAACAATCAAGTCAAAGGGAAATGAGAGATCCCTTTGCCTGATCCGAGGCACCGAACAAGAGTGGAAGCTGGAACCAAGGTACACCGCCCTCTAGACTTGGCTTCTGGAATGAATGAGCTGATGTCGACAGAAGGAGGTCCGCCATAGGTGAGGCAATGAGAGATCCTCAACTAAGGCATGAGAGAAAATAGTAGAGCGACGGACAGACTGACACTAATGATGATGGTGAAATGGAAGGGACTGAGTAGCGAATGGACGACTTCCCTTGTTAGAGCATAAAGGGCATGAATGACATGGAAGTGACTGACGCAATATCATAAGGGATAGGGGACAGTGGGACTGAAGGCCATAATGTGCGACACAAGAGAGAGACCAAGCAATGAAGGATGGAGGGCTATAGCGGGGTACAAAGGGACTCGGGATAGACTCCATGAATGCGATGATGACTCAAATTGGATGCTCTAAACAAGGGCGACTCGATGGTGCTGCCACACAGTAAAGGCCCAATGGGGGACCATGAAAAAATGAGTACAAGATGGTAACTCATGACGAAAATCAACACAAACAAAGACAAGTAAGGAGGCAAAAGGGTGCCCCAAGTACAAGTGTCGTAAGTAAAGAAATGTGATTTTAAGGAGAGGTGAAGTGACCCTTCTTGGACAAAATGTGTCCTGGTGAAGTATCAAATCACAAAAAACTAACAGATACCCATTTGAGGGCTTGGTGAGAGCTTTCCAACGGTGTAGACGGTTTGTCAAACGGGGCTACGGTATGGTCGTAGCAGGCAAAAGAAGAAACAAGGGTTCTCTTTTAATAAGGCAGTTTTCCCTCCAAATTCACTCATTTGCTAGTGTTGTTGTGGTGAATGTAGAGAGGAGAGAAGGCCCTAAATCTTGCGGCGAGCGTAGCGGACAAACCGACCGTTGGAATCGAGATCCGTCAGTTGCAGGTAAGAGGCCTAACCTTACTCTTTCATTATGATGGATTGAAAGTTCAGTTTAGGGCCCAAAATCCCAGAAACAGACCCTCCTTCATCTCTATGGATGGGTCGCACTTTTTGGGCCAAAAGGTGCGACCTGGGAT
>JAXQQM020058031.1:0-10003 GCA_034641835.2 Pinus albicaulis | reverse complement strand
AGGTGGCTTGAACCGGTGATTCTATCTACCATATTATAGCTTCCATGCTATCAGTATTATTATGGGATTATTTATTGAACATGCTAGGTGACGTTGAAGTTGAACTTGATTGCGTCTTAATCTCCTCCACCTCAGGTGATATGGCACCCCAACCGATCCGGAGACGACAAAAGAGCCCGAAAATTGTTGTTCTAGAGAGTGATGTACCTCCAATGCTGACTCCCATCTATGGAGACACAACTTGCGTATTTGGAAAGAGTGCTAAAATGTTTGAGTACGACCTGTACTGGGAATTTGCAAGACAAGAGTTCCTGGAGGACCTCACAGACTGCCAAGAGTACCTAAATGTTAAAAGGTCAAAACTACACTATGTCACAACGCACCCCCTATCTTCCCATGTGCAGAGGTCATCGATTGGATTCTGCAGAAAACAAATTCCAAGCATTGGGTAGTAAGGGATCACACTGGGCCAGCTTTTTCCAATCTATCCGCCACAGACGCCGACGTGTACTACTCTCTGCCGGAAAAACAAGAGTCCTTCAATACCCGGTGGGTAGCAACGCACAATGTTCAAGTTGAGGATACTCTAAAGAGTTGGTGGGAAGACCTCGAGAAGTTCAAGGGCAAGAAAGACCAGGAGTTCAAGATGGAAGGTCTCAAGAAGGTCTACAGGCTCATTGCGGCTATAATCTATGGGATGTATGAAAGAGAAGATGCCAATACCTTCAATGGAGCGTGGGTCCTCTTAATGCATGAGGTCGCCACCCATGGGACACGCTTCAACTGGGCCCACTTGTTAATACCATATTTGAGGGCAAACGTATTAGCAGCAAAGGTTCTGTAAGAGGGGTTAACATCCAAATTCCACATGGCCTCATATTTATTGGATGCTGGTTGTTCGCGATGCCACTTTGACCAATGGTCTCATAACTGGGACCCAAAAACTAGAGGCCCAATCCACAAAGATTTGAAGATTTTCTGGGACTCCAGATATAAACAAGACATCGATCCTTATAGCAGAAAACTTTATCACTGCACTCTGCCGACTACTATTCGGGGAGGACCCACCCTGTATGTCCAAGAGATCCATTAACACGGTCATTAAGGTGGCACTTTGGTTCCCCATTCAGGAAGGTACCATTATAAGAGTTTTCGGGTCCTTCAAGACACCCCATGCATTTCCAAGATTTGTCATCGACAAGCTGCTACTACAGGAAGTCTGTCACCAGATGTCAAGCAGCTTCTTTAAGACATTAAGAAAAGGCAAAAAGAAACTGTGGCTGACCATCCCACTCATCATCGACGCTTATACAATTAAATATTTCAAAGAAGTAGAAGTTGAGGTTGAGCAAATGAAAGGGTTTTGATTCATACCCTTAGGTTTCTGATCATACGACTCAGAAAGGATTGTGCCAGCACACTGCAAAAGGGCCAAGTTCAATTGGTCTTACCAACACACTGAGACAACTCCAGAGGACAATGTGAGGAATTGGTATAACACACACACACACAACTAGGCCCCATAGAAGAGCTTGACGTGGGAGGAGAAAAATAAGGACACTCTCAAGACGACCAAATTTTACAAGATAGAGACTCTGCCATGAAGAGAAAAACACAGACAGGAGGGGCTTCTTCCTCCCAAGCCAAGAAACTGAAGAATACCACGGGCAATGATTCTCCAAAAGATTTGTAGGAAGAAGGGGATGAAGAAACCTTAGAATGACAAAATACCAACTTGGCAAGGAAAAATCTAGAACTTAGACAGAAAAGGGTGGAAGATCTCAAGAGAACACAATATGCGCTAGCCCAAGAACAAAAGGAAGAGAGGCAAAGGCGACAAGAAGAAGAGCATCGCAAGAAGCAACAAGAAGAAGAGTAGCACAAGAAGCGACAGAAGGAAGAGCAGGGAAATAAGTAGGTTGAGGAGTCACGTAGAAAGAAAAGGAAGAGGCAAAAGAAAATGAAGAGGAACAAAAAAGGAGAGAGGAAGAAGATAAAAGGAAACATGAGCTGGATAGAGAAGAAGAGAGGAAGAAACAAAAAGAAAGAGGATAGAAGAGGAAACACAAAGACATAAGGAGGAAGCAAGCAAAGGAGTGAAAGAAATTGAATCACAGTCATTGCAGCTTGGTAGAGAAATAGATTTTCCCTCGCTTGAAGTTCCTCCAATTACTACTATGACAGGCAAACACCTACCCCTCTCAGAGTTAGGTATTTCAGGGGAGTAGGAGGACGATGTACTAGACTTGACAAGGACGTCATACGATCAGTTCACCCACAAGATTAGGCAAGAATGGAGGAAATGTCTTGCCCAGAACCCAACCGAGCCTTTAGTAGTCACAACGGAAAAGGACATAGTTCTGGATACCAGGAAAAATCCTATAATGATAGGCTCGGCCGGGACCGACTTCGCAGCAGCGACAGAAAAAAATGTTAGCATGATGAGCAGAAATATCATGGAGCTGCAGAACAACTCCACGTAGCTAAGAAGAAAGCTGCCCGAGCGGAAGAAAAGAAAAGAGCCCTAGAGTGAGAAAATCAAGCACTTCAACTGACACTCACCTGTGCGGGTGGATTGCAAACTACTATTCAGGGTGAGATGGATATCTTAAGCAGAACCATGGTACATGTATATGAGGAAATGATGAGGCTGCAGCAAAATTTCGTTCCCTTTGCAGGAATCCAAGCAGACACAAGGAAGAAATCTGCCCAGTTAAAGGAAACCTCCACAACGCTCGATAACATGTTGGATTGATGCAAGAAATACCCACAGGCCCCAGATGCATTGCCAAAGAGAGATTGGATCAACACTCAAAATGATAAAGTATAGATGCACATGAAGTTACAATCCCGTGACAAGCTCATTAAGAACGTGGAAATTTTTTTGGCCACCTATGAACACCTTATCAGTGGCATCGAATTAATGGTCGGAGTCCATCACATACCCTCCATGGGTACATTGACATATCATAAAAGTCGGGAGGAGGTGCTGCAGGGGATCCAGTCATTTATTGAACCAATCAGACAGGCTGCCAGCTCAAAAGATCTTCAAGTGACCAAAGAGAACATTACACATTACATAGTGGAGTCAGTCAGAATTTATACGAACCTGGCCTCATTATCTAATTAGATCAACACGAAGAAGCGCACGTTGGTCCCTGATGTGCTGGAATGCTTGCACAGACTTGAGGAAGACATGCCTAAACTTGCCTCGATAGCTTCCGACTACCAAACATGGCAGACTTATGTAATATCCCAAAATGGGGAAGCAACAATGTATGAACATAGAACTGGAAATAGCAGTGTAAATAAACTCATGAAATGTAAGAATATCATATAGCCATCATATTAATGTCATAGCAGCAAAATGTATACAAGATCTTAAGGAAATAATCACTCAAGTTAGGCAATACAAGCCTCAAGAAAACATGTACATGAAATATGAAGAACACTGCTACACAAATAATGCCCAAGGTTATGACAACGCAGTTTTATTAGATACAAATACTACTGGAGAATGTCAATACATAGATCTACAAATATAGGGCTCATACAATGCCGACAGTAAAGATCTAAGCTCCCAAATACATCTTCAAGGCAACCCGAGAAGGATTCCCTGAAATATGCAAAAAGTACAAAATGCCGGAATGCAGCCTTAGGACTGAATAGCAATTGCAACTCAGAAACTGGATGAATATGGCTGTAGATGATACATATGATAAATGAATCTCATCCAATAGATCCTTCAGGTGAAAGGTTGATCCAATCACTGAAGATCCCACCCTCCGATCAAACACTACAACCCCTCACTGCAAGTGCTCACTGAAATAACACAATCCAAGAGGGAAACTGCGCTGTAGGAGATAGAAAATATGTTGGCCAAGTGCCAAGATGTGAAATTTGCTCCAGAATCTTCCTCACCGATATCCCAAAGGAAAGAATGCTTCCTCCTCTGAAAAAACTAGCTCCGGAAGTGGGTTTCTCGACTCTCCATTGCAACACCCTGCAACACAACACTATTCTCTACAGAAATAACGTTGTAGCTAAACATTGATGCTTTGGCCGTAAGCTTGAGTGTGGAAAAATGAAGTGCAAGCTCTCCCAAGAGGCCTCTCAAGAAAGGAGATGGAATTCCTAAACAAGAATACCTAGTGCTAAACAGCACCAGCAATCTCAACTAAACAACTGAAGAATGCACAATAGTCATGCAGACCATAAAATCAATAATAAAAAACATGCCTCACTATGGTTGCCTTGCCCTCATAAAAAAGTGTGAGACTTCTTACCTTGGGTCCCACTCATTAGGGTTTCCACCTTCAAGGAATCTTCCTCCCACTATCACTGCACTGTCTCTATTGATGAGCTACTCCATCCATACCAGCGTTGTTGACTTGGTCAACTTGACCTTGTCCACATGTATTTGCCCCTATTCACACATGAGAGTGTAAGATCCAACTATTATTATGATCCCTTTTCACATCATGAGGGATTTTATTCCTGTTTTAGATATGTATGGGCCTCCTTACCCATTTATTCATCTACTAGGTGTCAAAAGCAAAAAATAATATTCCTATTAGCTGCATGCTAATTTAGGAATATTACAGTCCTCCCCTTCCAAATGTTGCTTGTTCTCAAGCAACTGCAAGGATAGAACTAAAGAACCTCCTGTCCTCCTCCTGTAGCATCCTCATATGATAAACTCCTCCAAGGAATAAGATGATCTCTCATCAATAAATCTCCATATTGCCCTTCCCAAGCATGCAAGCTAGCTTTTGGTGACCATGCCAAATAGATATCATCATGAAGAAGTAAAATACTCAAGGAGGCAACAAGGCGCTGTCTAGAGGTCCTCTTGAGGCATGAGATCTGATATATATTGGGATTTATCATCCCCATGTGAATCTCCCATCCCCAAGCTATCATCCATACAAAATGAGCCACCCTCAAAAATGGTAACTCATGAAAATTCTCCTCCACCTTTGGCTCCTGCAATGTACGTGGGCTGAATAATTGAACATGGTAGACAAAATAGCCTACCCCACGCTGCCCCTCTCTCCACTTATGATAAGTGTAGAGTAGCTGCTGATCTTGGGCTGCAATATTGTTGCCCTCAAGTGGCAAGAAGAAGACTGGATCTCCAAAGATTGATGCAGGAGCATCAAAGCTAAATTTTTAGTATTCCTTTATGTAATTTAGGGGGTGAGATATTTTAATTATTTATTTAAATTATTTTGCTCATTTTTAATTAATTAAGAGAGAAAATATAAATGTGAGGATTATTGTAAATATTCCTTAAATAATTAAGGATATGAGTGGAGTTGAATTAGGTAGATAATCTAGGGATGAGGAATTCCATAAACGTGACTTAATTGAGTCCAAAAAAAGATAAATCTAATTTAGATTTTAAGTTGAGATTTGTGTGGAGGAAATTATGGAATGGAATAAATTATATTTATGTATAAATATGTAGCTTGTGAGGGTGAGAAAGGGGAGCAAGGAGGAAGTGAGGAAGTGAGGAATATCGAGAGAGTGAGGAATGGGTTGAGAGCTTTTTGTAAAGGGCCGAGAGCCGAAAGGCCAATTATTGTAATATTCCGCCTAGTGTTTGGGTTTGTAAATTTTATTATGTTTATTATATATCATCATTTTTTTGTTTAGCTATCTTTTCCTCTATGTATATTTTGCGTTGCATCAAGTGTGTTTTTTTATGAAGAATTAAATGAGATTTTTAATGAAGAAGAAAACACACGAGTTTTAATATGCTAGGATTTGATTTAACCCAGTATCCTGGCATCATTTGGTAATCAGAGCTATTGGCTCCTGGCAATGTTGCTTGATTGGCAAGACTAAAGCTACGGAGAGAACACTTGAACCACTTTAGGATTCTAGGATCTAGCCCTCCTGAATCCAGAGAGGGATCTCTTTATAAGTGTGTTTAAAGATGTGATCTTTAAGGCTTTTGAATGTGATATTAGGCTAGTTATTAAGAATAAGGGTTTTTTATTGTTTTGGTTGGGCAAAGATAAATGAAGGTGAAGGAAGTATAAATGAAGGGTGAAGATGTATGAAAGTGAAGGAATGATTCAACTAACAAGATAGGCAAGAAGCAGCTTCAATCCATTGGGCTATGGAGCCATAAGACGATTTAATTGAAACAGCAAGGTTCAAGAGTGGTCCATGGGGAAAGTCATCTATGTCAAAGGATCTCTTTAAGTTGATTTTATGGAATGGAACAATAAGAAATGGAGTGGGGGAACTCAAATAGATGAAGAACAAAGAGCAGCCTAAGGTCAAGTAAGTACTTGGAAACTATACTGATTTTGGCATGCACTTAAGAAGGACACAAACGTAATCTACGATGAGGTAAGTACCTTGATACTATCCTGCTTTTGATACATTTTCAATAGAAAACATTAAAAACACTTAGAATAGCTTAAGATCAAGTAAAGGCTTTAACTTAGCCTACTTTCAACATATTCCACAGGGAAACATAGAGATAAACATAAATAGTAGTCTAAGAATAGGTAAGTACTTGGAAACTAGCCTGATTTCAACATACTCTTAAGGGAAACTTTCAAACAACCTTTGGAGAAAAAACTAGAAGACAGGGCAAACCATAAACTTTCCTAGTCCAACTCTACTTAGCAAGTAATGAAAATAACATTCAAGAAAAATGTTTAAAGTTCAGACAGTAAGACTTGGGCTCACCAACATTCCTTAACTACTTGGAATATATTAAATCATTCTTAAATACACAAAGGAGGAAAACATAGAGATAAAGCTTATCAGTGAGAGTAGGGTACTTGTGAGAGTAAATCCTAGCTCTATATTTGTTGTTCTTTATCAGAGAAAAGTGAACATAATGAAAACATAAATAGAAATAACAATTACAATAAGAAACACATCACCATTGACATAGACCAGGATCCCATAAATCAACTTGTATTTGATGTTCAAACCAGTTACAATCATCAAGTCTAGTGAGTCTCTACTACTTCAAACTTCTCATCTCAGCCTATGTATCTTCAATTACAAACAGGGCTTCAGCAGCTTCAGAAAACTATTTACATGCAACGGGAATATCGAGAGACCAACCATCTCTCATCTTCTAAGGAAGTATTTATAGAATAAAGAGGAGGTGGAATGAAAGAAAATATCTCTAGGTTCAATTAATACAAGTTAATGCTTCTTGGCCTTTGAGGGGCTCAATGGAGAAGTTCTCCGATATTTCTCTGTATTAACTGGTTTTCATTAAGTATTTTTAGCCACTATGCAGTTTTTGTTGACTTAAAAACTCTTTAAGCAGGTTTGCAATAACTTTGGCTGCTTTAAGCAAAATATCACTAACTAAGGCAATAACTATGCCTTCTTTTGATTTATTGATACTGTAGGTGGCGCTTTGGTAGCTTAATAGGATACTTTGGCCTCTAATGTGGCAGTGGAGGCCTACTTACTGATATTTGTCTTTGTTTATCCATAAAACAATTTAATTTGTCTTTACTCTGTGTTTTAGTCTTAATTAGGCCTTGATCTTTGTTTCGGGTCTTTGTTTTTTAATACTATCTTTAACTCTTTAAACAGTGGATTAAAGCTCTGATCTTCGGGCTTCGGCTTTAATCACTCTTTAACCCTGATTTCTTCATTACTGATACACTTTGTTGTTGTTTGTTTATATAGGTGGCTTTCTGTTATTGGAGGGTTTTTATTAAACCCTAGATCGTGATCCAAATGTTTAAACTTGGATTTAATACGTTGCAGATCCTTTCTTCGTTGAATTAAGGCACAAGATCATCATTCTGAACCTTATCAGTCACCTGTCTATGGCTGTGAAAAACACAGATCAACCACTGTTTGAAACCTGCAAAAAACATGACAAACTTATTATAAAATCCTGCGGATATTGTAAAGACTGCTTCGAAGGGTTCATGGGGGTGGAGGAGCACTGAGGAAGAATGTGGATGCAGCGGAAAAAGGGAAGAAAATCCTGGAAGAACAAATAACCAGGTGAAAATGGAAGTTTGGGTGCGAGGATGAACGTGGGTCGTTAGATTAAAATAATCAACGGTCGAGATTGCTCAATCGAGTCATTTGGGAGAAAAGGCGAAGGGGAAATGACTCGGGGTTGGGATATAACGTGAGTCGTCTGATCAGGATGATCAAAGGCCATGATTAAAAGGTGAAAATTATTTTTAGGAGGATGGTGGTTTGGCGGAAAACCGGCAGCGATTTTCACGCAGCTCTGAGGCGGTTTTGAAATTTCTCCAAAAAAATGTGATATGGGTCTGCGCTCGACACGTGGATTTCTAAAACCACCCATATCGCGTAAAATTTGTGCACTGTGGGAAGGGCTCAAAATTTACGCGATATGGATTCCAGGCCGTTGGATTGGATGATCCAGATCTAACGGTGCAGGTTGAGCACGACAGGTGAAGAGCTGCGGGGTAAAAAGGGTATGCGAGGTCCAGGTGAAGTTAGCAAAATTGGCACGCAGTGGAGGGGTAAAATAGGCCACCCGATCATTAAATTTCTTTGACAAATGGTTAAAATTGGAAAAAGGAGCGGATATGAAAAATTGCAGGGAAAATGAAATAGGCGAAAGAATGGGGCATGATGGCCTTTGATATTTGAGATCGACGGTCAGGATTCATTTTAAACCTTTATGTCGAGAAAAAAAATATACAGAAAAGGTAAGTTTTCAAAGGAAATTGCGGAGAAGCAAGGGGAAGAGGGGGGCCCACCTTTTTTATAAGGGTAGAAGGAAGGATGAATGTGGGCCGTTACATCTAGAGGATCGGCGGCCGAGATCTGACGATGAAGGACAAAGAGAAGGGCAGGGTTAAAACACTGGAAGCATTGTGAGCCATTGGATATAAGAACGATCAATGGTGGAGATTTGATCGAGGATCACATCGGCAGAGGACAAAGGGTAAAGCAACAACGAAATGTGCTGATGCAATTGAGCGCAGACCATTAGATCTAGCGGAAATGAACGGTCAGGATTTAATCGCATCGAATAAAAAGGAAGAGGCCAAAATATCGAAGCCTTTGATTTTTCGATGCATGATTAAGCGCTGACCGTTGGATCGGATTCAGAGATCAACGGTGGAGATTTAATTGGCGGGCGCGATGGTGAAGAGTTTATGATGGAGTGCAATTAAATCTAAGCCGTTGGTTCTTGTGGATTCATTGGTCAAGATTTAATCACAATCGGTGGAGGTCAAAGGAACTGGATAAAAGATTTGTGATTTCCAATTTTGCGATGGAGCGAGAGCCGTCGATCTAAAAACTAGATCGACGATGGAGATTTAATCATAAAGGAAAAAGGCAGAATGGCGGGTTTGGAAATTGTCTAACAATATGGATCGCGGATTCGGGCAGAGAGAAGATCAATCTGCGGGGAAACAATCGCGGGATCACATCGGGGGGGAATAACAAAGAAACATGGTAAACTGAATATTTGCGATGCGACACAAACTTCCGATGCGATAAGCGCTGCCGCTTGGTCTCGTTGCCGGTTTTATGCGGAGAAGGGGCTGGGGCTAAGGCCGAAAGGGGCTTAAGGCCTTTAGAAAAAATGAATATATTTTAGGATTTTCAAGGGTTTTTCAAAGGATTTTGAAGGTTCCGATAAGGGAGAAAATGGAGCTTTAAACCTCATAAAGGGATTTTACAAGGTTTTGAAGGGGAATGAGAGGTAAATGAGAGGCTTTTTAGAAGGAATTTGTGAAGGGGAAAAAGGGTGAAAAATGGTGGAATTTTTGAGTGAAAGGGGGAGTAAAATGAGGGAAACTGGGTTTTTGAGTAGTCTTTGTTCTTTGCAAACAACAGATTTTTAGGATTATGAGGGAAACAATAGTGAAGATTAACTAAAGGCTTAGTTATCTTCATAAGACTTTGAGAACTAACAATTTGGCATAAAATTGTTTCTTGAAGTCTTAAAAATGATTTAGCCACCATTTGGTATAAAAAAATTTTATAGGTGCCTAACAAGAGCCAAAGGAGA